>JABUQX010003931.1:40000-90000 GCA_015478945.1 Trachelipus rathkii | reverse complement strand
TATGTATATATATATATGTATTATATATTATATATATATAATATATTACTAATATATATATATATATATATATATATACTATATATAATTATATAATATATTAATATGTTAATTATATATATATATAAGTATAATTTAATGAATACTATATATATTATTATATATTATATAGACTATTATATATCTATGTATATTATATATAATATATATATATATATATATATATATATTATAATATATGATATTATATATATATAATATATATATACAATAATAAATATATATATATATTATATATATATATATATATATATACCTCGTACTGGTGTGGTTTCATGTGATTATATATATTATTATATATACTTCTATATTACTATATATACTATAATATGTATATATATATATATTATATAATATATTTAATAATTATTATATATTATAATAATATATATATATATATTATATATTATATATATATATATATATATGATATATATATAATATATAGATACTTTATATATATATATATATATTATATATTGATATAGTATATATATATAATATATTATATATAATATATTTATTTATATATATATATATATATTAATATATAATTATAGTAATATATTAAAGCAAAGGGAGTAAAAATCATAAACCAGTTTTAACACAAATTTTTTATAAGTACATGCATTGTCTTATACTCGGTGAATTGAACGTTATATAGAAATTATTGTGATAAAAATATAATTTTATAACGAATTAATTTTTATTTGTTATATAAAATTCCCTTAAATTTTAAAAATTCTCCATCACATGGGCCAACTTCGTTCTTCCCATAGTTTAAAAATCCATATCAATTTTACATTCATTTTACTTTGATTTTGTACGGATAAGAATTGGAAAGATTTTGTGTAAACAGAAGAAATTATTTTTTAACATATATGATCCTTTTGATTCAACTCATAAAACGTCTTCAAAGCTCATAATTTAAAAATCAGTACATAAAATTGGATTGTAGTAATATATATTATAGTATTATATATATATTTAGTTATATATATTTTCTATATATAATAAAATATATTATAGTATATATATGATATATATATATATGATATATGATATATATAATATTATAGTATATAGTAATGAGTCTGGAATTTCAAACACTCTAACGTATTACGCGGTCATCTGCAAGGGCCCCCATGTTCAATCCCAGCAGAGGGAAATTATTTAAGGGGTTATTTTTTCAATATATATTGAATATATAGTCATATATATATTATATATATTACTATAATATATATATTATTATTATATATATAAGTATATGTGTTATGAGTAAGTACGGTAATACTAGCTATATATACCACCATTATAGTTACTAATAATATATAGTATATATACTAGTATATATAGTATTACTATCTTTTGAAACCCTTGCTGGAGCCACATGGTATTCCGCCGGTGTGCTTCTGAGTTGCAGGAGCAACCAATCAAACTCAAGCAACTCCGACATGTGAACAACAGCTGTTGCGACAAAATTTGTAATAACATGACGAAGAAATATTTCATTCACACCAGAATTCGAATCATTGCTACCAATGTCAAAGTTTGACAATGTATAGGAGTCTTTACCACTGCTCCAATCCACCTCCTTCCACAATCTCGGAACATTTTTCAAGCCCCCTGCTTCGATATATGTGTGAAACTCGGGATTTATTTAAATTCTTCTATGGATTTAAATAATTACCGAATTGCTTAAATCTTTCTATGGTTTTAATTAATTACAGTTATTTAAATTCTTCTATGGATTTGAATAAGTACTGAGTTTCACGCAGTAATAACCAGGGCTGCGGAGTCGCGGAGTCGGAGTCAGGAGTCGTTGACAGGAGTCGTTGACAGATAGGTGAAAAGGAAGTTGACAGGAGTCGTTGACAGGAGTCGTTGACATTACCGGAGTGGCGAAAATTCTGTGCAAGTGGAGTCGGAGTCGGAGTCGGAGTCGAAAATTTCTAGAACTATTATTATTATTATTATTATTATTATTATTATTATTATTATTATTATTATTATTATTATTATTATTATTATTATTATTATTATTATTATTATTATTATTATTATTAATTTATGATGACTTCACTATTCGCTTTAACATATATTCGCTTTAAAAAAAAAAAAAAAAAGCGCACCGCTGTTTTATAATAAAAATAAAAATAATTTGCATTATAATTACGTTATATATTTGCTTCCGAAACTGAAATATACTCGTATTTGTTTTTCATCTGCATCTTTATATCTTTACGGTACTTTAAAATTTAATTAAATTTTTAGGTGAAGATCCAATATTCGTTTCACACTAAGCCCAATTTTCGATCCCCCCCCATTAAAAATACGGAACTAAATTAGGAATTTTCTAGTCGATTTTGACCCTAAAACATCCAAATCGTGGCTTTCTTTGCCCCAATAACTCTTTTTAGAGTGTTTTCTGGGTTTGTAGTCATTCTTTCAGAATTTTTAATTTTTCAAAACCCATGTTTTTGACATTGTCGTATCAACTTCCAGAATTTTTTTTCGAAAACGGACTTTCAACACTTTTGAATTCGTCATAAATGGGTCTCCAATACCTTCAATATGCATGAAGCTAAACGTTTTCGATTTTTGAGGTTTTTGTGCTCACGTTTGTACGATTCTAGAAACATCACACACTTTTTTTGATCTTTAAAATGAAAAATTGCGATAGATTTTTGTTTTTTCCTATCACGAGACATGCATGAACATTTTTAAGGCATGGTTAAGTCACATTGGTAACATTTCTTTTAATGTAATAAACTAATAAATCTGTAATAAATTTGACAAAAATTTTTGGATTTGTTCTGGGAACAAATTATTAAAGAAAAAAAAAATATAGTTGAAATTTTTTCATTATATTATTCAAACGTTTGAAAAAAGTGAAGATATTAGCTATATTTTTTTCCTTAACTTGTTGTTTCTAATATGTGGTATTCTTTGAACGGGAAAAATGGTCGACATCTAGATATTTTTTTTGTAATATCCGCAAATATAAATTTTTTCAACAAATATTTGTTCCAAGAAACAAAGTCCACTAACTAGATTCAATATACAAAGATTTATCTAAGTATAAAAAAAATGTGCATCTCCTCACTTCATATGCCCTGAAAATTTCATCCACTTTGACCGAACAGGAAAAAAAATTATCGCAATTTTTCCTTTTATCAAAATCCCAAAATATGTGGGTTTTGGAATTGGACAAACGCTAAAGCACAAATTAAAACAATATCGAAAAACATACTTCATTGATATTTGTGGTAATGACCCATTATGCGCATGCATTTCAATATTTCGAAGTCGGTTTTCAAATAAAAATTCTGAACGAGAGTATGACAAATGTCAAAAACTATATTTTAGAAAAATTGAAAATTCTGAAGAATGACTACAGGAGACAGACACGCCACTCATTTTAGGGGTAAGAAGGGTAAGAAAAGGCTACAGTTTGCTATATTGGGTCAAAATCGGATGAAAATTCGGATTTTAATGTCTATTTTTAGGAAGGGGGGTCCAAATTGGCCTTAGTGGACCGAAATAATTAGGATCTTCCCTTTACTGTAATAGCATTTCGCAGATTAAGTTCATTGGAAAGTGGTATATTTTTTTTTATTACTCAAAAAGCAACGAAAAAAAAAAATAGTTGAAACAAAAAAATGATTTCTAACTTATACTTGTAGACACTTAACTGAGTCAGAGCGAATTTTGTAATTTGACTGCTTAGGAGTCCGGAGTCGGAGTCGGAGTCGATAAATTTTTGTTTAAATGGAGTCGGAGTCGGAGTCGGAGTCGGAGTCGAAGTCGAAGTTTTTTGTTTAAGTGGAGTCAGAGTCGGAGTTGGAGTCGAAAATCCAAATTTGAATTTAAGGATCGGAGTCTAGCAGTCGGAGTCGGAGTTCGAACAAATTTATGTTTACACTCCGCTGCCTGGTAAAACGAAGCCACTGGACTAGAAACTGTTCTAGAGATGCCAATCTTTTTCAGCGGAGATGGATTTGGGAGCACGTGGTTAACGTATGACTCCTGCACATTGTCTAATCGCGATGCTTTTCGCATTGGTTCGTATCTTTGCACCAATAAAATTATTATTATTATTATTATTATTATTATTATTATTATTATTATTATTATTATTATTATTATTATTATTGATTATTGATTTTAATTCATTATTATTATTTAAATGATATGTTTCCAATTACTAAAATCGAAAATCAATACACATGTATCGTACATTTTTCAATAATTTTAGGGTAACATTACCAATTACAATATGATGTAACCTAACCTAATCTAACCTAACCTAAATTAACCTAGCCTAATATTATACGCGAGTCAGACCTCTTATTGATGAACTGTCCTTATTATTCATTATGGTATTATTCATTATTAATCTTAATTATTTACTAATGATGCTTAATCGTAAGAATCAAAACTAGTTTATCCAACTATTATTATTATTATTATTATTATGTATTATTTTATTATTTATTATTAATTATTATAATTATTAATTTATTCATATATATTATTATTATTATTATTATTTATTATTATTATTATTATTATTTTACATTATATTATTATTAATTATATTACATAGTACTATTATTATTATATTATTATTATTATTATTATTATTATTATTATTATTATTATTGCAAATTTCGTTACAATAGTTGTTGTGTCCATGTCTGCGATGTTTGACTTTGGTTAGTTGGTCCTGTTTGGGTTCCAATTACCCTTCTATGGATTTAAATAAGTACCAAGTTTCACACAGTCATATGGAAATATCGGACTTGAAAACTGTTCCTAGACGCCTTCTATTTGCGGATTGGAACAGTGGTAGTAACTCCTGTACATTGCTGAATTAACCATTAAGCAAAATAAGCATGTGCTTAGGGTATTAAGGGAAGGGAGTACCACAGGAATTTTAATTAATCAGCTTTTTTTTCATGTTTAGCTATTTTGTTTGAAAGTTATAACATTATTTGACTAGTGATTTAGCTTTATTTTTAAAATGGGATTTAGTCATAAATAATGAAAATTATAACATGTAATGAATAAGGAATTTAGCTTTTTGGTGGGGGTTCTAGCATTTTGTTACCAACAACAACTTACAACTATGGTGTACCAAGTCAGCCTTGCTACTGTGGGGAAAGAAGGTACGAGCAAAGTTTCTTTTGCGTTTTAAAGTATTCACATCAAAGCAAGACAGGAAAGAATGTACGTAAGCTGTTTGCTCGAGTGTGATCTTGAGCTGTTCAAGGTACCTCTCGTCAACTGTAAGTGTTTGATTTATATGGCTGTAGGCAGAACCATATGGTTCTATAGAATCATATGGTTCTGCCTGTGATTATCACAGTATATTATTATTATATGTATACATAAAAATAAAAAAAAATACATATTTAGAAATAAAGAGAATATTTTGTTTAACTTAGTGGCCTATTATGTGGCGATCAACACAGTTACACATATCACAGTTGATTGACACATAATAGGCTTCTAGTTCAAACAAAACATTATTTTTATTTCTGTTTTTTACATATCCCAAGAACCAAGATGAAACGTGTTCAGTTAAGTGGTGCAAAAAGCAAAAATTTCCAAAGAGGAAACAAGAGAACACGTTGTGTTTACACTCCAAGACTGCAAAGCTGACTAATTTCTTCACATAAGTTCTATGACATAACATATCGATTCCAAATCAAAACCAGTCTCTGTCATCAGAAGTTGAAACAAATACTAATTTAGTTACTTCAGAATCAAAATATTATTTCGATGGAATCACCGAGAAGTCACAAGCAGGTTCATCTGGACAATAAACTAGTACATGTCTCACTACTGAACTTACTTTGCCTGTAAATTCTCGTAATATCTCTACTGTAAATGTTGATTCAAGTTGTTTTACAGTACATTCTGGGGATGAAATAATTGCTAAAAATGAAAGAGTGTACCATGGTGATAGTGTTAAAATGATTCAACCTTCAAAAGCTGAAGTAAACAAAGAAAAGAATCCTGGTTGTGGCTTGATTTCTCTGCTATTGATGTGGCTTATTGGATTGCTTATGGACTCTTTGATTGTCAATACCACAATGTGTCATTTGGCAGGTCTTACCAGCATTTCAGTATTGGCAAACCAGTAAGATACTGCTTGCAGAAAAATTTTGTTGGGACAAAAGCCAATGGTGAGAAATACAAGAGTGAGTAGTTATTGTATTTACCATCAACAGTATCAATTTATTGTTTCTTAAGTAAATTGTTTGCTCCTAAAGCTTATCACATTTTATTAAAAGAGAAAAGTTTAGTGACTTGCGAAATGCTATTGTAATGGACCATGATGAAAGGAGTATTACTCACCGATATTACTGTTTGAAACTCGGTAATTATTCAAATCTATAGAAGGATTTAAATAACTCGATATTTATTTAAATCCATTGAAGGATTTAAATAAATCGGTACGTATTTAAATACATTGAAGGATTTAAATAAGTACTGAATTTCACACAGATATCGAAGCAGGGAACTTGAAAAATGTTCCGAAATGAATTCTTTTCACATTACTTAACTCGTAGACAGGGTGCGGGGTTGGGGCAAAAGTTGGAAAAACAAATTCATGAACAGTGTGATTACTGAGTACATGTCTTGAAACTTGTTATAGCTATTATTCGTATATTAGCTGAGCGTAGCTTGGCTTTTCGAGGAACAGAAGAAAGTTTGGATCATTGCAAAATGGAAATTTTTTAGAGCTGCTTGAGCTCTTAAGCCCGATTGATTCATTTTTAACAGGGCACATTTCGAAATATAGAAATTCTGGCAAAGAAAATCCTTACTTGTCTAAAACCTCCTGCGAGGAACTCGTTCCAGTAATAGCACAAAAAGCCAACGCACTCATTGCTGACGAAGCAAAATCGTTTGATTATTTTAGTATGACAGTTCATTCAACCCAAGATCTATTAAATATCGATTAGTTAAGTGTTGTACTTAGGTACTTATAAGAAAACCTATTGAATGCTTTTTACCTTTTCTGTAAATGAAAGGCTATACCGATGAGGAATAGGAATATCAGGTCTTGCAGTACTTACATGGAGTTTGTAAGCTAAAATTTTCAAAATGTAGGGGTTATTCTTACGACAACGTTGCAAACATGTCTGGAAGTTATAAGGAATGAAGCAAAAAATTCAAGTAACAAACAGGTTTGCTATATATGTGCCTCTTGCAGCTCATTCACTAAATCTGATAGACCGAAGTGCTGTTGACTGCTGTCAAGAGGTTGTTAATTTCTTCTCAACAGTGTAGTTGCTCTAACTTTTTTTTCAGTTTTAACTAAATAGTATTCCAATAAAAATTAATATAATTCTCATGTAAATATAATTAGGTACAATATAAACAAATAAAGGTGTATAGTAGTTAAAAATCGACAGATAATAGGATGTTTAGATTAATTAAGTAGTCCTATAATAATAATATATATTATATAATATTATATTTTTATATATTATATTATTTAATATTATATATATAGGTATATATTATCATTATATATATACTACATATATATATTATATAATATTATAATTATTAAATAATATATAACTTTGTATTAAATAATATAATTAAATATTTAAATCTATAAATATTTTATAATATTAAATTATTATAATAATTTATATAATATATTATTTTTAATATTATTTATATATATTATATTAATTAATATTATATTTATTATTTATTTATTTAATTTTAATTATATTAATTATTATTATAATTATTTATATATAATTGATTAATTTATGATATTATGATATTACGATAAGTACACATTGATATATAATATATAGTATTAGATTTAGTTTTATATATATATAGTATTATAATTATATATATGGTTTATATTAATTATCATTGTTATTATTTATATCATTTCTTATTTAGTGTTTATTATCTTATTATTCGATAGGCTAACTCTGTTAGCACCTCACATTGGATTACTGACTCCAACTTAATAAGAAACTGAGATAGGAACACGTACAGAAAGTGGCTGTGAATATTGTGTTGCCAAATAACATCAATCGCTGTCAGCCCTTAAAGGTATAGGTTTGAGATTAAAAAATATGCTCAATAAGACAGACATGTTATAATATTATAAGTAAGAGTACTCATATTGTCAGTATTAAGAAATTATTGATCTTTATTCAGGGTTTGCTATTAATATTTAATATACAGGACAAAAAAATGGGTTATTATTTGGGTATCATTATAAAAAATAAGTAATCTATTAATTTAATAGACTTTATGTGTTCCTAATTTCACTCCTCCAATTTCGTTTATAATATCTAACACTCTGTATTTCTTTCACTAAATCTATTAGATAGACTAATTATTTCCTTATGTTTCTCACAATAGATCTATTTCTCTGAGGAGTTCTAATTCACTCTCCTGTCTTATTTTTCATATATATTATTTTCTCTAAGCATTAGTGTATATACTACAAATAACAACAAAAGACACATTTAACAATGTATTCATTTTTCGATTCTCTTCTTGCACTCTTCTGGGATGACATCGTTGTTACACTAATTACAAATTTCTTTCATATCATCTAACTATAATAAATTATAGAATTTATTTTATTATTTTAATTTTCAGTTTATTATATTTTATAGTATGACTTAAGATGGGAATATAAGGTTATTTTGTTTTATATTAAATATTATTATCATTATGATTCAAATATTTTATATAAATAAAATATTTTCATAAATTCTTTTGATTTGCTGTGTTTGGTGTGAGTTGGCAACATAATAAAATTAAATAATTATAATATTCGTGAAACTAATAAACTTCATTTTGTGAAACATTGAAAACACAAGATCAAAACAAGATTTGATTGCGCGTGGCTCTTAATGTTTAAATTAATTGGTAAATAGGCGTACTTATTTAATAATCAAAGGGATCTTGGGTAGGGTATGATGAGTTGATATAATTAGGAATAATATATGACGTGATTAGATATTTACTAGTCGTGCTCATTTCCTTAATCTTAAGATTAACACTATTAGTAATCATTATTTAAAGTGTGGTTACTGTAATTAATAATTATTCTGGTACTCATTTTATATATTAGGGATAATCTAATGTATTTCTTCTTATGTATCTTGTATTGGAAGCTCCTTGAAGGAGTGATGTTCCTATGAGTGTAAGTATAATAAATCGAGATTGGAGTATTTAATATTTAATTAAGTAGGCACCCTTATGCCTTTTATATCATTTTTTAGTTCGAATAATTATTCACGTTTATATTATCAATACAACTTTTTATATATAACCTAGTTTTAATTCTTACTTAGAAACAGAGGCTTATATTTTAATATCAGATATTTAACGTATCTATAATGATCATATAAGAGAGGATGACAAACTCGAGTATATTATCGATCTAATAATTAATGTAACAAGCGCTTATTTTTTTTCGGTATTACTACTACTAATTAACGTAAAATTAACTACCGTATTAATAGATAAACATATAACATTTCTAATGGTGAGAAAATGAATATATACCTCCTCCTCAAGATATTATGAGTAGGAGTACAATTAGAGATGCACACACATGATCAAGTTGTGATAATATCTTATATAAAATATATAGCCTATCTTGTAATATTAATATTAAAATGTAATTATAAATAATAATAGAAATATGATAATATAAGGATCGTAATTTAAACAAATTGTTACTAATAATTGATGCACTAAATAAATTGAAAGGAGTTTATATAGGTTAATTCCACTAAAAAAAGATAAAATAATAACATATGGCACTACATTAACAGATATTAACTATAAAATTTTGTTGATCATAATAAAAAGAATTAAAACAATATCGCTAAACTATAATCGTTATATACACATTTGAGTAGACAATACCCAGATAGAAGAATGAATGGATCACATTATGAAATCCTCATATAGATAGATTTTAGTCACGTATTGGCGAGCTATTATACAAAATAATACATAAAAATTAGTAAAGTTTTTCTATTTTGAAGTATTTAGAAGGTATTAGAGTATATAATATTTTATATTATAGAGCTATCACGCGAAACAGTAGAAAGGCTTACAAATATAAAATTTAACTTATCATTTATATGTTAATATACGCCCTCACTCATTGAATAAGTAATTAGACACATGTTATTTAAATTTTGTATCTTGTAATAAGGCATTAAAAAAAATTCATTAATATTATTATATGATATCTAAATTGCTTATAGTACTATTATTGGTGAATAAGATTAAATTAATAATATTTAAACCTGCTAAACTACACCGTTTGGGGTATAAATTTTGCCCTCTGTCTACAAAAGAATTTTCTCCAATATTAATATATATTATACTAATTATATTATACACATTCCAATAATATAAAATTCCTTAGTTATGGAAATTGACTTGTATTTCAGTCATATATTGTCTACAAGAATAATATATTTTATTTTTTTAAAATATATAATCACTAATTAATTTATATATCTTTTGTTTGTCAAATGTTTATCACTACACCATATATTTAAATTATATTAATAACTGACTAATATATATATATTTTAATATTATTTAATTTGTTTTACTTATTATATTTTCTCAACTATTAACTATTTCTTATATCTTGTCATTATATATATTACATACACTATTAATAAGATATATCTATAATTGAAAAAAATTAATTTCACTTTTAAAGAACCTCAAACATAACATTAATATATATATGTGAATAAATAATAGGATATTTATGGAATATAGATTCAAGACAATTATGAAAATAATTAATAGTTTATAATCATAATTCTCCCAGATTAAAATATAAGATAAGAAAAATTGTAGCAATGAGGTTTAACCTGAGTCCGGAACAAACACCATTAAACTCAATACAAAATTAACAAGTAAGCAATATATACCCCAGGAACAATAAGAATAATAATATAAATAAAGAGTCTCGACGACTTCACAACGACAACCATCTGTTATCCAACCATAAAATCCAGAACTCAACAATACGAGACTACATTCTATTTGAACAAGTATATATATAAGATATATAATTATATATATATCATGCAAGTAATATTTTAGATATATTTGCACCATTTATTTTAATTATTATAGTAAATATTTTCATCATAGCTAGCCATTATAGTAGGTCATTAGTACTAAGCTTACCGCTACATAATAGATTTATGGAAGTTTACATGATATTACTATAACTAGACGGTAAAAAAAATGAAGACAATCTATAAGGGAAGAAAATTAATATTCCCTAATTTACATATATTCTTAGAGGGTTTATTAACACTACATATTAATAAAGTCATTACAATAAACCCTAACAAAGTAAGGGGTTAAATGAACAAAGAAATTCAATAATTACTATATTAATTATCTAAATAACACTCTAAGGAATCTAACGCCTATTAATATAAAAAATAGTAACTATATCCTAATATATTTAATACTACAGACTGGGCAAGCTACTCTATCCTCCACCTTCTCTGATAAATTCACAGCTCTCAAAATTATAAAATTTTAATATATCAATAAATCATATAAATTAGTGATAATCAATAACTACATAATATATAATATATATAACTTCTAATATATATATTTAATAATATCTTAATATATATGATACTAGTACATTATAATTGCCTCATTCTATTCATACCTATAGTACATAATTGATATATCTATAAGTTATAATTAGGGTGAGATAGATGATATTAATACTCAAATATAGTAATCTACTACCCTATATCTATATCTGATATGAGCCTATGAATGCAATCCTCACACTTCTTAATTAATATTCAGTAATTTACCAATCTAATGGGTATTATTATCAGACATAATTAACATTATAATATAATAATTATAATTATATATATAATATTAACCCTCACCTCACTATATAAATATTATTATAATAATAATGAAGCTCTCATATAGTATATTAAATACCTATTAAAACGTTTAATACTATAGTATAAGGTAATAATACAGTAACTAATAATATATAAGGCGTCAATTTAAATTTATACCGGGTTATAATATATATATATGGGCAAGATACACGAAATTTTATTTTAGATTATAGTGTGATTATATTGATAATACACCGCACATCTGTCTTTGTTTCACTATTACTAGATTATTTTTTTTAATATTTTTATATTTTTTTTTTATTGTAAATTTTTATATAAGGATGCTAATATAAATTAATATATTAATATAATATAATTAAATTATATATCTTCATCTAAATGAAGTATCTATAATAGTGTATATTAATAGTATTCTTAAAGTACCTGAAGACGTAACAGGTAACAAATAAATTACCTATATAAATTTTTTTATAATAATTTAATCAGTATATTATACTTATAATATATATCTACACACCAAATAAATACATAAAAGTGATAATATACATAATGTAATACGAGATCTAAATAGAACATACTAACATAAAATATTTTATCCTGATTAACAACTGATAATTATAATTATATTAGTTAATCTTAATGTAATATAAACTAAATTTATAAATTAATATTAATAAAATTATATAAATATTTAATTATAAATATATAATTAATAATTGAATTGATCTAAACAATATTAATAAATATTTAACTTACAATACAATCAAAAAATTTTTAAATATCAATATTTTATTTTAATATAACTAAATTTATGAAATATCTTTAATTTTTTAAAATTATTTTATTGTTATTGATATTATAATAATATAAAATATATTATATATTATAATAAAATATAATTAAATATTTAATATATATATATAATTTTTTAAAATTATATAATCGCTTTGATGTATTTGTGTTAATATAATAATTAATTATTTAATTAATATATTTATATATATAATATATATATTTTATATCAATATATAAATATATATATATATTAACTTATAATAATAATATTAATATATATATATATTTAATATAATATAATATATATATTATTATTATCTATATATATATAATAGTATATAATATATATATATATTATATTAAAAATATGTATTATAATTATTAACAAAAATATATTTATTTAAGATTATGCAAATATTATAATGTTAGTATAGTGTATATATATAAATATATAATATATCTTTTTATATTCAATAACATATTTAATTATATATACTATATTATATATGAAGAAATTGTTATAGGAAAACTTATTAATATATATTATATTAGATTTAAAAAAATTCAATGGTCTAGAAGAAGTTAAGATACAATCTTTTAGTAAAAATATATTGAGTTAATTTATAATATTATATATATGTATTATGACTATATTATATATATATATAATATATATTATATAATATTTATATAATATATAATTATAGTATATTATAATAATATATAATATATATATATATATATATATATTAATATATATATATATTTATATACCTATATACATATTAAGTTATTATATTAATATATAGTATATCATATATAATATATATATATCTACTATAATATATATTAATATATATATTTATATATATATATTATATATATAATACATTATTATATATATATATATATATATATATTAATATAGTAGTATTAAATGGCTACTGGGGGCGATCCACCCCTTTTATGTCTATCTAAATGTAAATAGAGATATGATTGAGTTATATGGAGGAATTGGAATAGCCCGAAGGGTGCCCCATATTAAAATTACGACAAACTATAGAACAAAACCGAGAGGTTTTTGTCTGTATTTGGTCTATGTTTGTTGATGTTGTCTGTGTTTGTTTGTGTTTGTTTGTTATTAATTAATTCGAAAAATTATGAATACACGAAGTGATCATAATAATTTCGTGAAGTTGGTGTTATGTTCTGAATCCAACTCGACTTATATATATATATAGTAACCGACTTATACCGTGAACTTACCGTGAACTCTGACTTCACGATTTAGCGGCTTCCGACTTATCCACGACTTATATAATATATATACACGACTTCAGACTCGACTTAAATAATAGTATACCGTGGCTACCGTTTTGAGATTACATCATACCTTTTTCGATTATGAAAAGGAAATTAGAGATATATTGATTTATTAAATTTGGATTATAAAAAATCATAATATAATGATAGGGATAAATGATATTTTTAAAGCATCTGCTGGGAAATTTTAACAAAAATCTGTAGGAAATGTAAAATTAAATAAAAGGGGGTCAAACCCCAGAGAAGCTGAGTAAGCCTGACTACGTATATAGCCCGAGTTTAAATACCTATACCTTTATATGTATTTCCTAAAAAACCTCAGAGATTGAGTTTATGGACCTAACGCATAATCATTATACAGAGATCCACAGGTGTTCGATTAGCGGCATGAAAAAGAGACGAGAGCGAGAGCTGAGCGCATGCTAGCTGACGCTCGCTGCGCTATGATGCGCATACAGATATAGCTACATTATTATTTAATTATTATATTTATAACGATAAATCGAAGAATACGATATTCCAGTAAGGCATCGTGAAAATTGAAGTCGAAAAACGACCCTGTAAAAGAGTCGTTTTTTTTATTTTACGATTCCGACGTTGCTTTCTACGCCGAGGCCGCGTCTTCGAGATAAACTCAGGTTCAGATCCAGCCTGAGATTGGAGAGCCAGCCAGCCTCCGACTAACGAACATTTTATTCAAGATATCTAGATAGCTAAATAATCTTTTTGGATATTGAGCTGGATAGATGATATGAATTAATCCCTCACAGTTCGGATGATATCTCGAGAAAAGTGTCACGTGGGACCGTGTATTGGGTCCGTGCCCGAAGGGGTCCATGGGTAATCATCCAAACCACTCTACCACATCTAAAAAAAATTAATTTATCTGAAACCTTAGATAAATATAATACAGCTAGCAAATTTGGTGAGAAGAATTCGAGTTTGGAGTTCTAGTAAGCCTTACTATGTAATGAAATCCGGGAATTAGAGGACATGTTGGCGTTCCGGCACGGTATGCAGGAAGCCCAACTCTAGGCGGTGCCTTAGTAATCTAATCTGAAACACTATTCTATAACATACGAACTATTGGTGGGTCCTTTATAATATTGAAATTAATTCTGGATCCTTGTGGTTGATTTCGAAAATAACTTGTTTCAGAACCATTAATAGATTAAAAATCAAATTTATCAAATAAATAAATAAAAAATAAATTAAAAATTATCTTAATATTGTTTTTTCTGTTTATAAATTACAAATTTAAACGTTTTTACATACCTAAAGCAGTAAATCAGTAAATCAAACCATATCCCAAACTCCCTCTCTGACCATACTGTAGAATCTATTTGATGCTATTGATTTCATTGATCTAATTGATCCTTATTGGATCTACTTGTTAAGGTCAACTTTTTACTAAAATTTGTTAACGTTATTATCATACCCTAAGCAGTAAAAATACTAAAATAAACCACTTATCATAGCACCTCCTCTCAGTTCGTGTCTATTGATGCTATTGATCTATTGATCTATTGATTAAGTAGTCAAATTTTTTTACTAAAAAATTGTCATGTTTTACATACCCTAAAAATCAGTCATCAAGTAAAATTCAAACCAACTATACCAACACACCTTCCTAGTCCATATTTTGTGATCTATTTGGATTCGTTAATTGTTGGAATTCTTCTATTGACTTGCTCACTTTTGATCATATTGAATCATGATCTATTAGAATTAACTAGAGTCAAATTTTTCTAAATTGTAACAAATAAGTGTGTGCATAATATTGGATGTACGTTCACGTACTATCCCTCACCCCTGACCAGTGTTATATGTTAATCTCATCTGATCTATTGATCTATATTGATCTATTGATCTATGGATTAAGGTCAAATTTTTACTATAATTGTAACGTTTTACAATATCCCTAAATATCAAAGATAAAATAAGAATAAAATTGAGAACAATCCACCTACCCTCCTGTCCCATCATGATCTATTGATCTATTGATCTATTTAGGCTTACATATATTATGATTGATATATGATCTATATTGAATTAAGGAGTCATATATTTTTTATCTATAAACTTTAGTCAAAGCTTCTACCATATCCTAGAATCAGTAATCAGTAATATTAAAACCACAATTCCAACTCATCACCTCCTGTGTCCAAATCATTAAACTATTTAGAGCCTATTGATTTACTATTTGCATCTATTGATACTAATTGATCTACTTTAGACTCTAGTATTGATTAACTGCTTCAATTTTTACTAAATTTGTAACGTTTTACATACATACCCTAAAGTAAGTAAATCAGTAAATTCAGACAATTTATAATACCACCACTCTGACAGTTGTGATTCATAATGATCTGATATTGGATTATCAGGGTCGCATTTTGTATCATTTTGAATAAACATAAATAAAATCAAGTTCTTTAACATCTTACAGATAATCTAATACTTAATGTCAACTGGGTAACAAGTTTTCACTCTAAACATTTAACTTAAAAGCACTAACGCAATAAGGGTCATCTAACTGAACTTATAAAAAATAATGCACAAAGACCAAACTCTATTCAGTAGACGTGGCAACACATTGTACATATGGATCTTTAACGATATACAAGTGTCCAACACTTATGGACTCATCTCAGGTAGCTAACGCTAACATGGTATGGTCCAACTCGTAACACCTAATTTTACTTTTTCAAAACATAACTCTAATATTAACGTAATCTTATAACTACATAAAGAGGTAACTAATTTATAAAATTTTCACTAATCAACATAACTTGGGAGTTTAATTATCTGATACTCAGAGCAAGGTCGGGAATAGTATTACTAAAAGTAGATAATTTTGTGCCAGACATTAATATAAAGCGTAAACATGGGCATATAACAACTGACTAAGAAGAACGTTAGCAAATCACAAAAGCTAACTAATAATCATCTAATACTATGAACAACAATAATTGATTTATACTATTAACAAAGTTCCACACTTAAACAAGTTAAAGCAAACTAACATGGTCTTATACCGTACATATATGTAGGACAATTTTAATACAATGCTACACATATTAACGGGTTAATTATAACTACTAACACAGTAAAATTTAACTAAAATTTATCACACATTGTATAAATTATCTCAAACAGAAACGGAAGTGATGCTAACCGAGTAATAATAGTTTTTGGCACAAATTAAATAGAGGCTAATCACTTAGGTCAATCATATGAAAACTAAAGAAAGAAAAACATCCACATCACCAGAGTTCCAACCTACTCAACGTCTTAAACACAAATAAACTGTTAATCACTTAAAAGATCAAGTTCCAACTCTTACACCATAAGTAGAAGGGGCATAACTGGTAATGACTTACGTAACCTATCTACTTTTTTCAAGCAATCTTACATATTAATCGGTTAATTTACCTGAACAAAAAATTTAACAAACAATATCTCCACAACATTGTTTTAATCTTTATGACAAAATATATCTAATAACTAATCACGGAATATACTCTAACATAATAAGGTTTCACATCAATAAACTAACATAGCGTTCATATGAACTAAGAAAATATGTACAACGACAAACTCTATATAATATACAACAAATAAACTGTTAACATTACAAAGTTCCACTTAACACTGTAAGAACATGACATTGTATAAGCAAACTAACTATTCATCTTTTACCATAAACATATCTCCAACATATTAACGTTAATATTTTACATTTGACAAACAGTTATATAAGTGAAAAGCAGGTTAAAAAGTGAACTTGTATTAATTATAATTTAATTATAGTAATGAGTATACTCTAAAGTAACAAAGTTTCCACATGTAATAAGCAACATAACTACTAATAACTAAGAATTAAGATCACCAATGAACAAACCAACACATACCATTACGCAGAATAAACACTAACATTTAACAATTTTCGGCACTTATAAACAACAGCTATAGTAAACAATAAACACTTCGTCCATGTTAATCGAATAAACTAACATACATTTTATTCAACCATATCTCTGACATACTAATGTTAATTTTCATAACTCGTAATTAATTAACCAAAGTTTAGGCATTAAACATGTTCAATAATCATAACTGGAAAAAGAAAAGTTAATCTGAGACGTAACAAATGTTTTACCCCTTCAACTTGGTAACATTTAACAAAAAAATTCTCTATTCATAACCTCGTCTATAATATTATAAACCCACGAATAATCGCAAACATAACAAAGCTTTAACCATATAATAAAAAAAATAAAAATTCTTAATACTAATAACATAACATAAATAATAATTTCTTTGAGTAAATATACCGGAGCCATGTATAATTTATTCACTGATTTTAAAAGCAGTAAAAATAGTAAACTCTAGAGTACATTTAAGCCACTCATATTTACCTGCCAGCATCCCACCAGCCCAACCCCCCTGGATACTATAGAAACTTTTAGATTCAGGTCATAAATTTCAAGTATCATTTTGAACAAACATAAAACTCAGCAAAATACAGTCTCCTCTTATATAACCCCAGCACTACCAGTAATATATGCTGAACCAAACATTGATGTTTTTTAGCCCTATAATAAAGCTAACAATCAATAAAACCGCGACCTCAAGTTAAAAGTTAAAGTTTTGTGTCATAAATAGGGCACACCTAAACAATAAAACTATATGCGGATGAAATAAACTCAGTAACATCCTAAAAAATTCCTCAGCTGATAAAACGGTAAGTACGTAACAGAGTCCATTAAAAACAATGCATGATATGTCTATCTCAACTTTTCGAGGGCATATTAGCCCAAAGAGTAAACCGGTATATATATAAATAACAATCTTAAAAAAAGTGGACACATAATCTAGTCTAAAGATGCTACTCTTAAAATCTTTTGTGTAAATAAGATAATTGTAAAACCTATTCTACAATATCATGTGTTCAAACTCACGTTTCACCGTTAGTTCAAAATATTATGACAACGTATGAAATACAACGTTAAGAAGTTTCAAAACTTATATGGCAAAGCCTAGACATTACTCCACAAAAACTTAACCACTGGCTCTACGTCCTTCTAAAACAACCATCGTCGTTTAACCACAGGTAAATCTCTTAACAAAAAAACTCATCATTCGTCTTCTAAACAATCATTGTTAATTTTCAAAACAGTTGTCGATCAGGGCAACGAGTTGCATCATATCAGAGGTGCGATTTTGTGATAGCACTTTGGTATAGCACTGCGTTAAGGTACTTGGAGATCACGCACCCAGAGAGAGGCACGTAGACCCGTCTCGGGGGGTACCCTGAAGGGATGTATTGCGTATAGGGCACAGTCTTTGAGGCTGAGCCTTATGTAACAGTAAAGACGCTGATTATCTAACAAAATCCCTTAACAAAGTGATCAATCTATCAATAGTATACCGAGCACTTGAACTATTGAATTGCACGTGATCGCTCATCGCAAGTGTCATTCTGCGTTTGTGAGTAATAGACATGTTGACCTACCTGTATATACGTAGACAATTAGAACAATTTAGGGCAACCAGCCTGACTTGCACCTCAACAAAACTTAACCTATCGAACTTTACGGTTTATCTAACACATCATCGCCGAGGTTTACAAGTAAGTATTGTTAGTAAAATCCATCATTTATTCTAATCTAAAAAACGTTGTTATTCATTTCACCCTGTCATAGGTAAATATTTTTGACAGTAAACGTTAACTATCTAGAAATCACACCAGCTTCATTAACTCAATGAGTTTCTTATATGTATTACACACGATCCTTGACGTTCGCCTCGTGGGAAGATGACCTCAGTGGGTAACTGTTGCACTCGCCCTGAAAGGGTGTCGTAATCTTGAGAGGTGGGGGTGGTCAACTCTCCGAAGGGGTGTCTGAAGCGGGACTCCTGGGCCTTACCGCATAAGGCGTGAGGAGCCTTATACACCTTACTATCGGGAGGTGACTACGGCGAGACAAATACACTCCTACTTGGAATGAGTGATCCCCACTAAGATTTCACACCATCTCAGGGGCGCTCAATCTTCCCTGGGGGGTTTTCCTACTCGGGAAGGGTGTGTGGAGATTTTGACTTACAATAAATTTGGGTTAATGAAGCCTGTTTATTCGTTAAGTAAGTTAGGTATGTTATGATACTAAATGATACACCGGTTAAATTCACACTGATTTGGTAGATGAATGAGCAGTTTTTGTAGTAAGATAAATTAACTGTTTACTGACGATAGACTTGTGTATTAAGAAACGTTAGTCCTATGGTTAACTTAGTATTGTTGAGAGGATGTGTATCTCTCCAGGTTTGAGCCCTAAGAGAATATTGCTATGAATCAACGTTATATTAATTCAATAGAGTCAATGATGATATATACCTCAAAACGAAAGTTGGACACTTCTTGAATTGAAGATAAAGTGTCAATTCATAGTTCGAGATGCTGGTCCTTTCTGATAGATTGAATCCTTTGTTATAAGGAATTTTGTAGATAATTATGATTTTTTAACAATGTTATCACATTAGGGCTGCCAAGGATGTGCCTATACGATAATCATACCTTTCAGGGTACCCCGAACGGGTTCTCGTGGGGCCTCCTCGTCTGGGGTGAATCTCCCAAGTAGTATCCTCCAACGCAAATGATGCAATGAAACCAATAATCCTCCTGTTGCTATGACAATTGTGAGCTTAAACAATGATTCTTGTATTGAACACCTGATAAAATATTTTGTAACAATATTTAAACTTTATGGGCCATGTTTTTCAGGTGGAGTGAGTTAGATCTCTGACGTATGTGTGTGTTAGAATAGTACTAGTTAATCTTTTGTTTGAGATGGTTTAGGTATTTTCGCCGGGAAGGATATGTGTGCTAAAAGTTACGTTTATTCAATAGGTATCATATGATGTTATCATCGCTTGAGAACGTGTGGACACTTTTCGCTTGACAGATAAGTTGGTATTTTAGTTCAAGATGGTGGGCATCTTTTGATAGACTTGGTCACTTTGTTAAGGGATTTTGTTAGATAATACGGCTTTACCTTTGCTTAATATGCTCGAAAGGTGGGAACATCTTGCATCTGTTTTAATGTATCCTGTTTATTTATTTTACTTTATACTCAGTTTATGGTGTAATATATTCAGGAATGTTAGCTGATTAATTCTCGCTAGGTATATTTTTGAGGTTTTGCCTTTGTAACATATATATTCCTAGTGCGGTTATGTTTGTTTAGGCTTATGGGGCTCAAACTTTTGTTGGTTATAGCGTATAATTCGTTAGCTGTATATAAAGAACTTTATTTTTTATGTTTATGTTTATTCCAAGATGATACTTGAAATATGACTGATATCAATAGTTCAATAGATCCATAGATTGGGGGGGTAGGGGACTGCAGGGATAGAGGTGGCTTGATTTACTGATTATCTGCTTTTATAATTTTAAAAAATCATAAATTTAATTACGGTTTTACTGTGATATTTTTTCTGCAAAGAACTTATTTTTATGTTATGTTAGGTAAAATTTTGTTATATTTTTGTTATGTTTGGTTAAACTTTGTTATATTTTGCGATTATTCGCTGGGGGTTATGATATTTAGACGAGTTATGATGAATTTTTTTGGTTAAATGTACGCAGTTGATGTAAACATTTGTTCGTTCAGCTATTATATTTCTTTGTCTAATGATTATTAGACATGTTTATGCTAAACTTTTGTTAAATATTACGAGGTAATGTAAATTAACATTGATATGTCAGAGATTAATGTTTGAGAAAGTAATGAAGAACGAGTCTAACATGCAATGTTAGTGACTTTACTGTTGTTAAGTGCGAAGTTGCGTTAATTGTTGTGGTTTAGTTAGTGCGTATGGTGTGGCTTGTTTGTCTCATTGTATCATTATATCTTTAGTATCCGGAGTTATGTTCATGTTAGCTTTTATTAATGTGGAAATTTGATACGTTAAGCATACTCTTCATGGCTCTAGTATGTAATTAACAAGGGCGTTATGATATTCTATGCTAAATATATTACTGTGTCAATGTAAATAATTAAACACGACTTAATAAGTTGGAGATATGTTGGTAAAGAGTATGAATGGGTTACGTTTGTATACATGTCAGTTACTTTAACAGGTGTTTAAGTGTGGAACTTTGTTTTGTTAACAGTTTTAATTTGTGCTTACGTTGTGGTTACGGATTTCGTCTTGTACTTATTAAATTCTTAGTTCATGTTACGTCAGTGTTAGCTTATTGATGTGAACTTATATATGTTAGAGTATATTGTTGTTAAGTCTCGATATGATAACAATGTTTGTGCGAAAATCTTTAGTTAAATAGATTTATATAGTGTCAGTGCTAAGATTACGTTAAAATTTAGAGGATATGTCTTGAAATACAGTAAGGACTTAGGTTTCGTTTAAGCCTCTTAAGCATATGTTAAGGGCATTTCTGTTGTTAAGTGTGGTATACTTATTGGTAATGTTTAACATGATTTAATTGTGTTAAGAAGTGATGAGGTTGTCCTATTAGCTGCATTAATTTTCTTATAAGTTCAAGGTGAATACTAAGTAAATCTTTTATTATGTGAAAACTTTGTTACGTTAGCATACTTTCGCTGCTTGTATGATAAATTAAACATGTCTAGTGATAAAATTTAGAATTATACATGGTTTTCGTGTTTAGGATTGTAGATAAACGTTATTATATGGTTAAGAGAGGTGTAATGCTTGTGAAAAGGTAGATTATGTTAGCCTTTTCTGCATTAACATTTGTAGTTGGCTTTAACTGGGTGGTTAAGTGTGGAAACTTTGTTAAATGATTAACAGATTTATCTGTGTGTGAAGTTGTGATAGGCTTGTGTTCTATAGTGCATTATTCTTCTAGTTCAGTTAGAAATCTATGCTTAGCTTATTAATGTGGAAACTTTTTATGTTACAACTTTGGCTGCTCTTGTATGATAGATTAACCAATGTTCGTGATAAATTGTTAGTTAAATGTTACTGTGGTAGAACAAAGAATTAACGTTAATATGTTTAGAGTTATTTTTGATAAAGATAAGATTAAGGTTACGTCTATCTAGCATACATGTTAGATTACTGGTATTACGTGTGGAACTTTGTATAATTCGAGGTAAACCAGGTTATTTGTGTAGTGAATTGTAAATAAGAGGTTTGTGTCTTGAGTCGGTTATTTTCTTATTCAGTTGATGCTATGTTAGCTTATTAATGTGAAACCAATGTTACGTTGGCATAATATATATTGATTGATCTTAGTATAAAGAACTTGATTTTATTTATGTTTTTATTCAAAATGATACTCAAAATCGCTTGATAATCAATCAGATATTATCTACACTGGGTCGAGGTGTTTGAAATGGAGATTTATTTAACTGATTCTAACTGATTAGGGTATGTAAAAAACGTTACAAATTTATAAACAATTTACCTTCAATAATATAATATCAATAGATCAGAAAGTAGATCAACTAGATAATATATCAATTAGACTCATTCGATTGCTCAGAGACGGTGGTTTGGATGGTGGTTTGATTTACTGATTTACTGATTTAGGGGTATGTAAAACATAGCAATTTGACAGTTTGATGACCTTAATCAATAGATCCAATAGATGTCATCAGATATTAATCTACATAGATCATTGAGTGTGACAACGTGAGGGTCGGTTTGGTGCGTGGTTGTTACTGATTACTGATTTAGGGTATTAAATAAGTTTTTTGACAATCTTTAATAAAATTTGACCTTAACTACAATAGATATCTTGATCAATAGATCATAAGATCAATAGATCACAACTGTCAGGAGGGTGAAGTGGAATAGTGGTTTAAGATTACTGATTTACATGATACTTGGGGTATAGTAAAAACGTACAATTTAATAGTACAAAATTTGACCTTAATCACAATAGATCAATGATCAATAGATAATAGATTCAAATGTGATAATTTACATGTCAATAGATTGCTCAAACCTGGAACAAGGAGGGTGGGTTTGATGTGTGCTTTTGAGTTTACTGATTTAACTGATTAGGGTATGTAACATGACCATTTTAGTAAAAAATTTGACCTTCTAAATCAATTACGATCAATAGATTCAATAGACTCAATGTAGATTCACGACTGGAAGGAGGGTGCTTGGATAGTGGTTTGATTTAGTGATTTACTGCTTTAGGGTAATGTAAAAACGTACAATTTAGTAAAAATTTGACCTAATCATAATTAATAGATCATCATAGATAGACTAGAATCAAATAGCATAACACGTATTCGGTATTCAGATTTGAGGGAAGGTTGGGATCGTGGTTTGATGTGTATCTGATTTACTAGACTTTATTCTGGAGTATTGTAAAGGATAGACGTAAATTTGGTAAGGTTATTAAAAATAATAAGAAATTTAATTTTATATTTATTTATTATTATATTGATTTATTTTTTTCTTAATGTATCTAGAAACCATTATTTTTGCTCGTAAATCTACAGATTCATATAACATATATAAATAAGTAACCCCAATATTTCGTAGTAGTTATAACCATGTTTTTAACTAAGCCGACAGTGGCTCCGCACCGGTGCCGAGGAGCCACCTTGACATTCCTTACCAAGTTTTTAAAACTACCTCTGAATCCCTACAATTTCAGCTTTATACGGTCAAAATAATTTTTTTAAATGAGTGGGGTCCCCTTCGGGGGACCACGCTGCGTAACTTCGTATACAACTGAGTTTAACATCATCATCTAACCACTCTCAAATTTTAGCACGAATTTACGAAAGGTTTCGGAGTCGGGGCGGCTGGCTCTCAAGTGGGGAGAACCGGATGCGAAGACGCGGCTCGAGGAAAAGCAGAGTCGATGTGCGTAAAAAAAAGAAAAAACGCTCCCTTAAGGTCAGTTTTTTCGACTATTTAATTCAGATTTCGTTTCCTTCGGAAATCGATCTTCGAACGAATATATAAATAATAGATAATAGTGTTGTGTATGCAGCCACGCGCAGGGCCGCGCGCACATCGCTCGCTCTGTCTCATTCGCGATCGGAACACCTGGGTCATTGAATTAGCCCGTTAGGTCCTAACTCAATCTCGGGTTTTGAAAGCCAAAAGGGTATAAACGCGGGCGTAGGGGCTACGCTCTCGGGGGTGACCCCTATATACCATCCTACAGATTGAAAATTACAACGGAATTCAAGCTTATCCCATATAATAGATTTATATTCCCAGTTTTAAAGCAGATATTCTTTCCTTCATATCGAAAGGCTGAGGGAATCTAACGTAGCGGAGTACGGAGTCGGAGTCGAGTTCGGAGTCGGAGTCGAGTCGGAGTCGGAGTCGAGTAGTCGGTAGTCAAAGCATAACACAACTCGAAATTATGATCACATATGTGATATATTTTATCGAATAATAATCAACACAAACACAAGACAAAATAAACAAACATTAGACAAAATCAGACAAACTTGCGGTTTGATCTGTTTGTCGGAATATGATAGAGCCATTACGAGGCCTAATAACAAATAAATCCTACCCTATACAACTAATATATTCTATTCATTTATATAAAAAAAAGGGTGGACATCGCCATTTTTAGTATATTAATAATAAGTATATATCTATATAATATATAATATTATATTATTATAATATATATTATATTTAATTTATATATAATCTTATTTTTATTCTATATATACTACTCTTATTATTAACTCAACTATACTGTGAATATATATGAATTCTTGGCATATATTTATTCATACTTCACTCTTTTCTTATTATTCTATATACTTATTCTTCCTCTCTCATTTGTGTTATATATTTATAATTATTTTTATTTTATTATTTTATATATATATAGATATATTTATTATAATATAATATTATAATATATATATTGACTCCTATTTAATTTGACCTGTGAATTTAAGTAAATTTGAATTTATAACCTGGGGTATAGGTCACTATATGGGCCTCCTGAATAATATTAATTATGAACGTATATATTATAATATATATACTATATATATATATTATTAAAACTTTTCATATATATATATTTAATAATATATATGTTATTAGGTAAAGTGTAGCGGTGATGGCCCCGGATATGGCATTTATATCATATATTCACTTATTATCCCGATAGTTTATATATTGAGCGGAGTGTGCTTCACAAGTTCTGGCTGTGACTACCCAAATAATTAACCTCAATTTAATATCAGCTACTTTATTTATTATAATATATAATATATTATTTTATATATATTTTATTTATTATGATTATATATTAAATTATATAAATTCTTATATATATATAGGATAATATAGTAATACATATAAATATTATATTTATAATAAAACTATATTCACTATTATAATAATGTCCTCAAATACTTTTAAATCATAATAAACTTATTATCCTACTCCTTCAAGTTGTGGATTTATTTATAGTTACAGCATTTTTTTTTTTAGCATGTTATTCCAATCTTATTTATGTCTTATCTTCCGGTGGAGTTCACCTGATTGGAACAATAAGATGATTGCCATGACCTTCCATTGTATTTCGGTTTTCTCTTAGCTTGTCATTTTCGCTCTCTTATTTGTTATTGCTCAAAATCAACATTGTATTCTAATCTAAAAGATCTTTGAAACCCTATACTCATACCTCCTCATTTTCATTATGGACAAATAAAACAAAAACTAGAGATACAACATTCACAATTTTAAACTATATATCCGATCGCCAGTAAGAAGCTTTTCCGAGCGACAATCGAGGTCTAAACTGGCGAATAATACTTTCGCTATCTTACTAGATTTATGGTTTTTCCGACCTTAGGAACTATGGGAGACTTGCGGTGGTAGAGCGACTTAGACAATATCAAGAGCATTTGAACCCGGGAATAGGTCACGCGTCAGCTTGCTCTCCAAGCTCCCTTTTGTTAAAATCCACCTTTGTATGGTTTCCTCCTTCTCATCTCAATTTTTGCTTACTATATGTCTAAGTTTTTCTCTTCAAATCGCCTTCAATATCGGTTCTTGTATGTTTAAGACGGGTAAGCGAACCTCTTCTTCTCCTTTTCTGTCAATTGTGGTGCTTTTCAGAGTTCTGTTTTTCTCTCATAACTGAACTTATTTATTCTTACTTTCATTAATGACTTCTCACCAAAAAAAACGACTGACAAATAACATGAACACCACTCCTAAGTCCAGCATCTTCCTCAAAATCAAACTAGTTAACTTTACAAATTACCTCAGTAAATTCTCAACTCCCTCTATTCATTCTTGCACTCTTCTTTTTAACTTTCTAAAATTGCTACACTCCCGTCTTATCTTTACCGTATTCCTATTCATCCTTTCAAAAATACGGCAGAACGATCCTAGAGATTAGAATATTTCCGGTGGGGAGAGATACGCTCTCAACGGATTTAGTGAAATTTATCTCTTTGAAAAACTCAACTTCTCACAAATCTACCACAGATCGCTACAGAGCTTTTCGAAGAAAGTATATTGCCCAAACAAATTAATGTAATCGAACAACGGAAGCTAAACACCCCATTCACACATACACCGAAACTTTCCTAAATCTCGATTGAACAAACGAGACCCGCCATCCAGAAGGTTCTACAAGTGTACCTCAATCTTCAAAAGCGAATTTTGATGAACCAAAAAAAAATGGAAACATTAGGCTGTTTTGGCCCCCACACTGATAATAAAGCTGCCTTCGGGCTTACACACAACCACCACGCCAACATTAAACCAAAAAACGTGTCTTTCCGGAAACCTCACAGTACAACATACACCCAGGTACACATATCGCACTCAAAGGGCCTGGCTCAAGAAACGTGGGGAATTCAATGCGCTATACTCCCAAGACAGAACTGGCCAGCCAAGCAAACCACATATTTCATAAATTACTATCTCTTCCTCAGATTTATATGAGGCCTCATAACCGCCCTTGTAATGGGGTACTAGTACTCATCATCTGAGAGAGAGAGGTTGGTTTTCACGCCGGCTTTTGACGGGTCGAGTCAAAAAGGCCAAAAGACCTTTAAACATTGTTCCGTACTTTCCACTTCACTTGGACCCTCTATCTTTTGCGAGAAACGCGATGCTTGGTGCTTTTATCGTCTTTTCTATAGGTACGGACAGAAGAGAGATAGATATATAGAGATAGACTTGTAAACTCACGGCTACCACCTGTTAACGGGCCCCGCGTAGCATAAGGCGTGCTGTGTTTTGCGCACTTGAGTTTTGTTGTGGATATCGGTAACTCCAGCGCCCTATGTACGGCTGCGGTGCTTTCCTTCTTTCCTTCACCATCTGTTTGTGGATTTCCTCTTCCATCTTCTGTGTTTCCTGCTCAATTTAATCTCCCTCACTCCAAAGCTTGCGTCTGTGCTCATCTGCAGAGAAATTTGCATTAGTTGGTGAGCTTCTGAGACGTGTACCACCCCCCCTTGAATAGGGTCTGCCCGTGAGTGGTGGTGACAACTATTAAATTTATATATATATATATATAATATTATATATATATTATATAATATATATATAATTATATATATATATATATATATCAATATACATAATATTATATATATATATATATAATATATATATATATATATATATATATATATTATATATAATATATATATGATATATATACTATATATATTATATATATATTATATATGTATAATTATATATATATTAATATATATATATATATATATATACTATATTATATATATATATATATATATATATATATATATATATATAATATATATATATATATTATATATAATATATTATAATATATTATATATATATATATATCTATATAATTAGTATATATAATATATAGTATATATATATATGATTTATAATATAATAATATATATATATATATATATTCTTAATTAACCTAGGTAGACTTTAATATACTGAATAACTTATTTTTGATATTTTAAAGTAGAACTATCTTTTCAAGTAGTTTCTTCCCGAGTTGCCTCGCTGTTTTCTCCTTAAATGATTTTGCAAGTCTAAGTAGGGTTGGCAGAGCACCGGTCATTCTTGGGCCCGGCACCGCGACCGCACCAGCTGTAGCGCACAAGCACCGCTCGGGAAACGGTTCTGGCTTTCAGCGGCAAACGCGCACTCGCACCGATTCCATTGGTTTGGCCGCACCGCCGGCACAGCAGTTGCGCACCGCAGGCACCGCACCGCCAACGCAGCTCTTACTATAGGCTAAAATGTGATGTTACAAAACTGTAGTGTGGTGTAACGAATTCAAGACGGAATAACAGAAGAATTCGACTAATTTTATCACTGCTATTGTATTTACTTCTTACAACATATAATTATTCCATATATATATATTATATTATATATATATATATATATTATTACTATATATATATATATATATATATATATATATATATATATATTATATTATATATATATATTATATATTATATATATATATAGATATATATAATAATATATATTATATAATATATATATAACTATTTAATCATATATCATATTGATATATATATATATTATAATATTATATAATATATATTAGCTATATATATATTATATATATTGTATATCGAGGTATAAACACTATCGCCTGTAGAATATTTAAGATATTTTAAAGAATTTTACTCTATACTACACAAAAACGTAGATATAGTATATATAATATAATATAATATATATATAATATATTATATATATATACTATATATTATATTATAAAAGTATATAATAATATATATATATATATATCCTGTAGATTTGTTATATCCTAAAATATAGTTTTTACCATATAGTATATTATATATATATATATTATATATATTCATATATATATATATATATATATATATATATTATTATATATTATAATATAATATATATAATCCTCGTAGATATTTTACTAAAATAAACGCAATTTTAACAATATATATATATTTATAAATATATTATATTATATAATATATATATATTATATATTATAGATATTATACTATATTATATATATAATATATTTATATTATATATATATATATATAGTTATATATTATATAATATTATTATATTATATACTTCTTGATTACGACTTGAAAGACACTAGGAAATTAGAAAAATTATTAAGATAGTTTTCTGAAAAAAAACGTCAAACATTTTTCGACTTGGTTTTCTGTTTTGGATGTCGTTTCTGCAAGATTGCCGGGCTTTTGGAGAATAGTCTTTCATTTTTCAAACCGATGTTTGCTTGGGATAGCACAGAAACTTTCGCTACTTTACTAAGTATTTCGGGAACAAAGCCTACTTTTCCTTCCAAAAAATGTTAAAATGTCGAAATCAATTGTTCTTATAGTTTTGTCCTTTTGATAATAATTTCCTTGTAAGTTCGCAGTTTTAATTTATATATAGATGAATCTACAGATGATTCACTATCGCAGATCACTATCGCTAGACTTAGTAAGTAAATTGTCAAACATTGATATGCGAGATGTCTTTGAAATATTTATCATGGCTCAAAGTTTTCGAAAAAAATGGTCTTAGATCTCGCTTTCGTAGTTTAGTTGGTGTGATTCTACAGTAACGTCCTGCCCTGGAAATTGCACATGTACTTTTTCTAACTGTTTCTTTTAGTTGTAATGACCATGGATCCAGATGCCAGAATCGAAAATATTTTTTTCTTATAACTTTTGGGTCCAAGTATGGTTGACATAAGACAAATTGGGATTTGAACGTAGGGGATTAGTCTTTGATTAACCTTTCTATTTGGAATTTGTTCTTTAGCCTTTCTGTTTCTTCCATGCAAATCTTCTATTGCTGATTAACTGAGAGCTTATAGCATAAAAAGTTGGACAAATTTAATCTCGAAGATGTAGGATATTTCATCTTCACACAGAAATTGTGCGATGCTTCTTGAAAGGTTCAGAATTTCTTGCAATTCTCTAGAAATTATTTTTTCATCTTGCTTTCTATAGCCAGTGATGGAAGTTTTAAACTTCCAACGCGTGGGGCAATTCTAACTGCTCTGCTTTGACTGACAGCTTCGTCTCCTCATATGGTAATGAACTCAATCCGATCTTGCTTTTACACACTCTCTCGTAATTTTGTTTTGAACTTATGTGAAGTAATTTTTTTTCTGATTTATATTTGCTTTTGTTAGTTTCAAAATGTTTTTGGAAAATCTTTTGAATAAACGTTTGCAATATTTCAAACTTTATCAACAATGTAGTATGTAAAATGTTGAAATTTTTGTGGTGTTTGGAAATAAAACGGGATCAATCCAAAGGTTTATGAGTATGTGCAATGCAAGGTAATCTTTTTTATATTCAATTTCTGACATGCTTTAATAACCTTTGTTCCATTATAAGTAACAGAAAATGGAAGGCATTCTAAATTTATAACAGCTCTTGAAAACACTGTTTGATATTGCAGCACGTTACTGTTATGCAACCTGTATGAAGTATTCATCACCTGGAATGAATACCATTGAATCAAAAAAACACGCAATTTCCAAGTTTCATCAATTAAGTGTGAAGTTAGGACTAAAAACTGACTTTGATTTTTTGGTGCATGTCCATAAATCGAATGTTATATTAAAATGATTAAACTTACCATCTTCGGACTGGCTTGACAACATACTTTGAATTTTTTGTCTCATGTCGTCGTACAAACAATTTATATGATTCTTTGCAATTGCTCTTCGTGTCGGGGCTTGATATATACAGGAATCGAGAATATTTTAATGAGTTTCCTAATATATAGTATATATATATAATATATTATATAATTCCATATATATATATATATTAACTATATAATAGTATATATATTTATTATATATATATATATATATTATATAAAAAAAAAAAAAAAAAAAAAAAAAAAATATATATAGTATAATATATATTATATATATATATATATGAACAACCTTATAGTAACGCGGGAAGCGGAACCGGGACGTCGGATTTCAAAAACTTTTTCACAGGGTGACTCTATGGTACATAAAAAAGGGTTTATTTTATGAAATGGAATTTTTATTTTTTTGTTTTGTTTATATCTCATCGGTTAGGTAACTGTTCGGATTTTAAAAAAGACTTCACAGGAAGACGTAAAAACTACCTTAACCTACCTAGCCTAACTAACCTAGAAATCAACCTGTGAATCTTTTTTTAAATGTGACCTAACTAACCTGAAATAAAAATGAAGATTTTTTTTTCTATTTCATTGTTTAGGTAAAACATCTTTATATGTCCCATATGTTATTTTTTTTTTAAATTCCCCCCGAAGTCCCGGTTCCGTGTCACTGCTTACTATACTTTGTCAGTATATAAATTATCTATATAATAATAGTATATATATATAGTATATATAGTATATATATATATATTATATATATATATATATTATATTTATATATATTTTTATATATATATATATTATTATATATTTATAGTATATATACTATATATATATATATAGTTATATAGTATATATATATATATATATTATATATATATATATATATATATATATTATAATATATTATATATTATATATATATTATTATTATATATATATATATATATATATATCGGGTAGAAACTACTTACTGCATTCGTTGTTTAATAACTGAAAATTTTATATCAAACAAAACCTTTTATAAAAAGGAAGAATTTGAGGAGTGAAACTGGCCCACATTTTGGGTAAAGTACATTAACTTAATTTTTTTATTATTATTGATTACTTTATTGATTAAAGCTTCTTTTTACTGCGTAATTCAAATTCCATATTATATACTACTTTGGATGTTGTACAGCTGACGTTTTCTATGATTAGGAAATAAATTAAAAAATGAGGTTTCAATATTTTTAATTTAATCTTAAAAACGGAACAATTTCCTAAGTTTTCGTGAACTAAGCTAACCTAACCTGCAACAATGATCTAACCTAACCTAACCTAACCTGAGCTGGAGCTAACCCTAACCTAATAAAAATCCATTTCGCCTCCCTAGAACATCTTTTACGTATCATAGGAATCTACCTGTAGAAATTTTTTTTGAAATCTGGCGTCCCGTTCCGTGTCGGCGTTAAGTAAGTTTGTCATATAGTACTATATATTATTATATAGTATATATTATATATTTATATATATATATTACGTATATATATATATATATATATATATTAATATATCATATATATATATAATATTATATATATATATATATATATTATATATATATTATATATATAATATATATATATATATATAATCTTATAACAGTACACTTTAGGAACATAGATTTTATATTTTACTCAAGGAAAACAATAATTCAATAACTTAAATACTTACAAAAAAGCAGGAGATTCTACCGATCGAAATGACATCCAGATCAGCGGCCACCGCATTCCACCATAGCTGTGATCATTTGATTTTTTCCCTTATGGAATTCACACTGTTTTTTTCCCTTTTTTGAATCGAGAAATTTGGTTTTTAAAAAATAAGAATCACACATTAGACACGTCTATTTTCATTTTTAATTTTCTTTTTAATTCGTTGTAAAGTGGTATTTGATTTCGTCTTAAATGCCTTCTTAAATTGAAAGGGCCTTTTTAGTTGATTTTAGAAAAACACAAACGCCACTGGCATTCTTTCCTTTTATCTGATTTCCAGTTTTCTCATAGCAGTCGACAAAAGTTTTTCATTTGTAATGTTCTGGCTGCAAAGTGATTTTGTGATGTTTCCCTGAACAGACGTCCACTCCATGAGGTTTGAAAGGTACTTCCATCAGTGATGGTACTTCGTCCCAAGTTCTGAGGCACTTGAAGACGCCATTTTTTCTCTTACATTATTTACGTTTGATTTTTTTGATAGGCTATATTTTTTTAATCAACGTAGGTTTTTTTTTTCTTAAAAAAGTTAACAATAAATATTCAGAGATATTTATATATATATCTACTATAATTATAAATATATATATATATTAATTATAATATATATATATATTAAATATATAAATATAGTAATATATATATATATATATAATGATATATATTATATAATACTAAATATATATTATATATATATATTATATATTATTATATATATATATGTATATAGTTAATATATATAGAGTATTATAATAATACTTATTATAATTATATATATATATATTTATATATATATATATATATATTATATTATAATGTATAAATAGTATAATAAATAAATAAATAAATATATATAGGCCTATATATCATATATAATATTATATATATATATTATATTATATATATTTATATATATATATATATATATATACGTATATATATAATATATATATATATCATATAATATATATACGAATTTTTAAAATTGAATCTGAAAGGCCCAGCACCGCGCCCGCACCGCACCAAAGCTTCGCACCGCGCACGCATCCGCAAAAGTAGCTACAAATTCTCGGGCACCGCGCCCCGCCCTCACACTTCTACAGCTCGCAAACCGCGCACTCGCACCGCACCGCACCGGTGCGTTTGCCAACCCTAGTCTAAAGGTTCCAATACACTGTTACTCACGCCAGATTCAGAAGCCGGATTGTGAGTCAGACTGGTGTAAATGTGTCTTCATCCCAAACTGTTTCACAATGTGTGGACATGTTTTCACGAGTTAGAAATTACTGTCTTGTTACAAGCACGAGAGTTAGAACCTTGCTGTTTTTCATGGAATATCGGTTTCAAGCTGAAAAAAATTATATTCTTTGCTGACTAACTTAATATTTGCCGGTTTCTCAAAAGCAATTATGACAGCTATGTCATGATTCTCGTGTGCATTCGAAACCCTGTCCCTGTGTGGCACGACAGTTTGACATGAAAGTTGGGAATGCCTGATATGTACGACCCACGTACAGGAAAATATTAAAATTAAATTATATCATAGTTGATTTCCATTTGCAATAAGATCAATTTAAATTTCTTCTTAAGATGTAAGGAGAAATATTCGACACAAGGGTAATAAATGTTCAAATATATATATATATATATATATATATATATTATATATATATATATATAGGTTATATGATATGTATATTATATATAATATATATATTATATATATATATATTATATATATATTATAATATATATATTAATATATATATATACATTAATATATTTATATATATATTTATATATATATATATATATATATATATATATATATATATATGATATTATATATCATAATATATATATATATATATATATATATATTATAGTGTATATTATATCATATATATATATATATATAGTTATTATATATACTATATATATATAATATTTATATAACTACTTATATATATTATATATATATATATATATATATATATATAATATATATACAGTATATATATATATATATATATATTATATATATATTATATAATATATATATATATATATATATATATATATCAATATATATATTATATATTATATATATACTATATATATATATAAAGTTGCAAGAACAAATCCAAACTACTGCATATACAAAGAAATTATCTATATAAAATATGTGTTTCTCTATGTCCTACATGATCTTTGTAAATTTCATCCTGATCGCATGAGCAGCAAAAAAATTATCGCCAATTAGGCGGTAATGTCGGTAACAAAAAAAGTAGGTTTTGAACTTCGACATTGCTGAGCACAAATCTTCAAAAAAAAAATCAAAAACTATTTCATGCATTCTCTAGGTAATAGACCCATCTATATAAATTATCTAGTTTGAAGTCATTTTGAAATAAAATCTGTAAGAGTTTGAAGTGAAAGAATGTCCAAAAAAATAGAGGTTCTTCAAACACTGAAATTCGTAAACGCTGACTACAGGCACGAGAAAAACACCGCGAAAACAACGATTTAGAAATCAGAAAAAGAGACGATTTTCCCCATTTCCATCAAAATTGCCTGAAAATTAAGAATATTTGTAATGTCCCATCTTTCAGGTAGGAGTAAAATGGGGTTGCCTGCTCCGGAGCAAAACTATCTGGACTCCTGCCTGAACAGACTTGCCTTAGCATCTTACTTCCACCTATAGGTTTCACTGCTATGGCATTAACACCTCGTAATAACACACTTTCCCATGCAACATAGCACACTCAAAATCAGTCCCATCCATTCATCAAAGATTTAATTGTACCAGCTCCTTTTAGCCATCCGCCTTTTCTACCTGCACTCCGGATAAATCCGCTCCTTTTTTCAAACAAATGGGCTAAAATATAATATAACTCAATACAGTACCTGGTTGCTTCCAACATGGCCTACAATCCAAAATGACATTCAAACACTTCGGACTCTCTCACCTATCTACCACTCGCCTTGTTTATCTACATTTTGCCTTCAGCACCCATGTTTTTACATAACAACCAAAGTCTTCTCTACCAAACTTTTCAGACTCACTTCAGATTCACCACACAAAATCAAATCTTCTGTGCACAATAAGCAAGGTACCCTCACGTCTCTAACATTTTTTTTGAGTCCAACACCCTCCTCCTCCTCCTACACCTCTATTTTAAATTCTTTCATCACTCAATCAGTATGCAAATTAAATAGTAATGGAAACATGACAAATCCCTGGTTCATTCCGCTATTAATATTGAACCACTCACTCTCCACATCATTTATTCTTACACACGCTACGCTCTCAACATGCATACTTTTAGTTCCTCTCAGAAGCCTAAAATCATTAATCGTCAATACTTGTCACAAATCTTTCCTATTAATTCTGCCATGCACCTGTTGAAACTCCATGAAACCTAAATAAATTTTCTTCTTCTCTTTCATTTTCTCGCTCACAAAGGTGATATCACTGTTCTCCTCCAGTCCTCCGAAACTACATACTACGCAAACGCTTTTTTGAACAATTTCCATATCCAGTCAATCGCAAAAACAACTCCCTTTTTAATCATTTCACCAGTAATTCTATCTATGCCTGCTGATTTATTTTACTTCAGCTTTCTGACTCGACCTATTTCTTCCTCCCTACTTATTACCTCATCCTCAAAATATACTTCTTTTTACATCATCAAACCCACACACATTCACTCTCACCTCCTCTTCACTGGCAATGTTATATAGAATTTTGAAATTCTCAGTATGCACTCTCCTCACATCTATCAGTCACAAAAACACCATCCCTATTCATTACTCTATGAAGATTCCCCATCCTCTCTTTCTTAACCTTTCTCACTTTCTTCCAAATCAATTTCATGTTCTTATTCTCCTTCCAAACTGTTCAGTTACCTCTTTTTTGTCCTATTATGCAATTTTTAGTCTTTTTCTTTCTTTTCCTCCTTATATATTTTAATACACTTATTTTTCGAAACCTCATCACTGGCATTTAGTACGTTCAACCACGCATCTCTCTTACTTTTAACCACCTGTAGAACATTATCATTTCACCATTCACCATTAGAATTCTTTCTTCCTACCTTCATTTGAGTTTAGTTTCGCTCATATTTATCTTGATCACATTCAACTGACTTATTTGCAATTGCTATCGCATATTTTTCCTTACAATCCTATTTATTTAACTTCTCGCTTTTAATTCTCCAAACTTCTTTCCTTTTTCCTTTCTTCTCAACCCATACCTCCACTAACTTAATCTTACGTAAAATAACATAATGATCTGATATTTGTATCCCCAACCCTCTCACTGATTTAATATCCATCTCATATTTTAACATCTTCTTCACCAACATAAATTCATTATACATTTCACATCGACACTTTTCCCATCTACACAAACTCTCGTTTAGTTATGGATAGTCTTGTGCTTGAAGAATGCATTACTTGCACACATATTTCTCTCTTCACATTAAATAAATTGATCTTCCTGTAAAAATTCTCATATCTCCCGCAACAGCAAAGGCAACCTTTTAAATTTACCATCCCCCATTTTGCGATTCGCTACCAAAGACCATTCAAAACACCCAGCACAATTTATTCTGAACCTGCCCGCTCCCCAGTTCCAATAGATCCATCAAATAGATTCTAAAAAAGTCTTGACTCTCCTAAACCATCCCCTCAGAAATGGACTATATGCTATAAACGCACAACCAGAACCTCCTCAAACTAAGCTTAAGTATTTCTTTTTTCTCACGCAAAATAAAATCCACCATTGCTCTGTGCAAAAAATCACTCATAAGAATCGCAAATCCTCCTCTCCCTCTTCTAATTCCTCTCTACTCCAGCACATACATATTTTGCCCCACACCACTGATTCGCATCACTCCCTGTCATCTTTATTTCAATCACAGCAAAGAGGTCAAATTTACCTAATTCTTCTTCTTCTTCAAAATTTATTCCCTAAACATTCCATGTTGCCTTGCGTTTACGGCGATCACGGACCATGCCAACAAAGCATGGCATAAGGCATTCCTAGGGTATAAATAAGTAGCAGCGGAACCCCAAACCCAGCTGCAAATGTTCTTATGGTCAGCTCTTACAACACGCAAAGCGGGCATTATAGAATTTCTCCCTCCCCTTCACCCCATGCACACATGCAAAATATTTTAGTCGCCCCTTACGATACACACAGAAAATACATTATGGAAGTTCTTTCTTCCCTATATACAAGGAATTTTAGTATGACTCGTATATATATATATATAATATATATATATATATTATATATATATATATATATATATATATATAGATATATATATTATATATATATATATATATATATATATATATATATATAATATTATATATATAAATATATTATATATATATATGGCGTGTTGTGTGTGTGTGTGTATCAAAATTAAATTTCACGAGCCGACTATACCTTCACTGTACTCGAACTTAGATTAAAGCAAAAAAAACACAAAGACAAAAAAAATAGAAAGAAAAAATGAGAAAAATTAACATTTTAATCGTCGAGAGTTGAGAATATTAAGAAGGGGGAGGGGGACCAAGGTTTAACTTTCATACTAAGCTTGTGTCCTCTTCTGACACCGCCAACTAAAATTAAATGTAATGAAACAGCAAAAATGGGAGTCTAAGAAGTAACATGCGATAAAGTAAAATAATGGATGGCGGGGCATCGAGAGATTAATTATAAAGCTGCGGCTACGTTCAGAAAAAATTTATTTAATGCATAGGGTGCCTCTGGCAAATATTGTTCTACTAAAACCCCGGGCATCGTTATATTTTGAAAAATCGGTTATAATATCTGAATAAAAAACATACAGTTTGCTAGCGGTTAACATCACTTTAATATTAGTGTCAGAGTGGAAAGCACATATATTTTTACAAAGTCTAGAGAGACCATCTTTTGTGATGAGGGCTTATATATAAATTCCACTCCGCAGTCACTAGATAGAATAAATCCATACACTTAAGAGACTGTATTGAATGTTTCGGTCTATGGCGAAATGACTAAGAGTTGCACAAGTTCCTCGGGGATTTGAGCTAAGCCTAATGTTTGTATCTGAGAGATCATTTATCCTTGGTATTTTGCGTACTTAACTTCTTGCCAAGACGGGCTATTATTGCGCGATTTGCTTGAGGTTTATACTTCAGGATCGATAGAGAGACAGATAATTCTTGGTGGTTTTATCCACGAAGAAGATAGAGAACAAAAGAAAGAAAATAATATATAATAAATATAGATAACTGAAATTATATCATCTGCAAATGGATCAATCTTTAAGCAACATATGATAACTCTAACATCCATATCGAATCACCAAATTAATGTAAGATAAATATTTGTAGCCCCTAGAATTAATGGAGTCAATCCTATAAGAATGGTCAGCATGCAATCTATATACCTATCATAAACACTCCAATAGTTATCCTCCTTAGACATTTAAACCCTAAAAACAATCCGACGTAATGTACTCTTCGGCTACTACCTGTATTTTTTTTATTCACAGATACTTATTTAAACTGGACAAAACCGCTTAAAATTATCATATCATTTGTCCTAACACTCGCATGATACAATTTATTTAAATCGTAGATTATTACCTTATTCTATTGATCACCACCTAACCGTAACCTACAAAATGAATCAATTTTCACATGTAATAATCTACCTTTTCTACTTACACCTTGTTATGCTACACCATTACACAAAGTACATCAAGACCTCTCCGGCCGACGCTAAATACTCCACTAGTATAACATATCTACCCAACATTTATTTATTATTATCTTCTATTTTACGAAAAACTTATGAAATTTCCTGCCTTATTATTTTTATCTACAAAATGATTTTTCCATCCTCATTTTTTGTCAACAACTCATTCAAATACTTGTTTGCCCCTTTATGTCTTCGACACTTTCGATCATTTAAAATTTTTAATAAATTACAAATGATCTGCCAACACCAAATAAATTGCTTTGAATTATGAGATAAGTAGCTAGCACAATAAACTTTCAACCTAACCCTAACAGAAAACCTCCTCCTTCATCGAGCAACCTCCCTTCTCACTTTCAACCTCCTCTCACTCTACTCCTATCATCTAACCTCTCTCTCTCAATCACCTCTCTCTTAATCTCACTTAACCTATCCCAACCAACCAATCCTCTCCAACCCAATCCCCAACCCAACCTCAACCCACCCAACCCAACCCAACCAACGCTTATACCTATACCCCCTCTAACCTAACTTCTCCATAAATCCCTAACCTTTCATCTCTCTCATCCCCTCTTCCTCTCTCCTCTCTCTCTCTCCTCTCTCTCTCGTCACAAACTAACCTAACACTCGATCAGTTCTCCTCTATCTCATCCTCTTCATCTCTACCCTTCATCTCCTAACTCGCTGGTCTGTGCGACTCCTCTCCTCCTGTGCACCATCCAAAAAAGCGGGAAAAGGATGAAAATTTTGTCTAAACAACTTTGGAATAAGTTGCCTTGATCGCCCTCCTTGTCGTGCTTAAGAAGCATATCGTAAGTACACTCTGGCATCGCTACTCTATACAAATTACAGGACCCAGAGCTCAAATTTAATCCAGTCTTTTCCCTTTGAAAATTCCTGTCATACCGCATGGATGCACTTGTTTGAAGGCTGACCATGGACAGCTTGATATTTAATTGTTGAAGAGAAAATAAAAAGAGTTCTGTTCAACTCTAGAAATATTATTAAATTTTCTTCAGTTAATAAGCACTAAAACTTTCAGGTTTTATAAGAGTCACTCAGCCAAAACGGATTTTAAGTCCTTTGATTTCTTACAATGAGACAGAAACTTTCAGATACTTGCATATATTTTTGAAAACAAATCGCAAATTGAATAGTAGTACAAATGCTGATACGCCATTATAGGAATTTAATTTGTGCAGAATTGTAGATCAAATGCAAGACATGGCGATGTTGTGGTAGTAGTAGCATACGCAAATCTTCACACTTTGATTATTTTTGAGACCCTCTAACAAATGGAATCTCTTCTAATTTAGTTCTTTGTAAAATGACATTTTTAGTATTACAAGACATCACGCGTGAATACAAACTAATGATATTTTATTAGATTTACACATGATAAAAAGATTTTACCTCTATACACTGACTGTTTGTTGTCAAGACTACCTTGGTCTTGCACACATTTCCAAACCTAAAAATTGTCAACAGCAACCAAATAATTTTTATGCTAGAGAAGCTAACATAGCAACCTTATGTCCAATATTTTAGTTCAAATTCAAAGATAAAATCTTCGAATACTACAATTTAAAGTTTTAAACCTACTTTAATCTAAAAATAACTATTATTGAAAAAATAATTGGAGATATCTAATTTCTAGTTTGGATAAATATATGCTATTGAGTGAAGAGTAACTTATCTTGCTCAAGCCTTCCACTATAATTAAACATAAAAGCGTTTTCAGCCCTGTCATCTGATCAAAGATTTTTGTTTTCTATGAAATTATTATTATTATATTAATAATATATTTTAAGTAATTAAATCTAAATAAATTACATCAAAATGTTATATTTTTAAGATATATTTGTGTATACAATTATGTTAACATGTACTTAAATAATTTATTTGTACATAATAAGTAACTAAAAGTACTCACCTCAGTTTAACTAATGAGGGTTATACATCATTTAAATTCATAAATACTGTCGAAGTAGTTGCAGTGTACCTATAGCCAATAATAATCATTAATATTATACTCGCACATATATAATTTTGAATGGGAAATTTTCTAGGTAAGATATAGTATAATCACATAGGAATAATAAAAAAAAAAAAAGCGAGACAGATTCAGAGTTTCATTGAAGGAACTTTCGGCGGCTGAATGTGCTCAAAGTCTCTCTCCCTCACCATCATAGAATTTTGTGACTCTCTCTCCTATTACTTTATCTTAGAAGGACGATTTTAAGGGATAACTTGAGGTGAAGCCTAGAAAAGTATCTAGTTAGCTATGTCTTATTATTGGGGTTAACTATATTTGGATATTTAAAACTTTGTCCCTTTCTACATCGATCAATATTGAGTAGGGAAGTAAATAATTATTATAATATTGAGGCAGTTCCTATTAACTGTACATATCATTATCTTGAGTTGATTTTTTTTATAAAAATATATTTAAAGTGTGAGAATAATTATACTTTTGAAAAAAATAGTTAAGGTATATTGTAAGTTTGTCCAATAAATTTATTGTACTCATAATTTTTAAATCCTATCACAGTTTATTATAAATTAGTATTTCACTATATTACTTGTCTTTATACTAATATATAATCACCCTAAAACCTCATGAGTATAAATTTAACTTTATATATAGCCCTACTCAGTATATAGAAAGGAAATATCGTGGAAGCATAACAAGTCATTATATAATATACTTATATATAATATATAATATATATATATATAATATTATATATATTTATAATATATTAATAATATATTATATTATAATATATATATATATATTAATATATATATATAATATAATATATTTATATATATAATATATAATTATTAATATATATATACTATTATGTGTAATATATACGATATATATATATATTAATATATATTATATATATGTTTAATTATATATATTATATATTATATATATATATATATTATAATTATTAATATTATAATTTAATATAATATATATATATATAATATAATATATCATATATAATATAATTAATTATTTAATATATTATAATATACATATATAATAATATATATATATATTAATCAAATAATATATCATATATATATATCTATACCATCACTAGTAAATCTATCTTTTAACATAACTACTCTAAATTGGAGAGGTTAGATAAAAACAATTATGACTATAGCATAGTTACGTAAAGATAAGTACTTTATAACTCAATTTTTTATAATCACAGTCCTTCTTTATAAGACCCTTAATGATAGAGTATAATGACCTTCATCCAACATATATATATATATATTATTATAATAATTTTTCAAAGGCGGAAACATTTTCATTTCCTAAAAAGAGATAAAAGTGAAAAAAATGAAAGCAAATATTTGCGCGCAAATAAATCGATAGCTCTTTTTTGAGACAATTTTGTGAAATTTTAAAATCGCCTGAATTATTAATAATTATTTTCACAACATTTGTGCATCAAGAGTAAGAAAGTGGTATAGGGTTATTCAACAAAATCTGTGTGAGCGATGAGACTGCAAAGTCTTGTTACGAATCAGTGATGGGGACCCCCAAAGTGGGTCTATCAGACAAAAGGTACGTGACAAAAGTCGCAATCATACCTGAGGAATGCCACCTCACACGCGAAAATCTGAAACAATATGATGTTTAATGTCAAATACAAATAAAATAAATCCTTGATAATATAAACTAATCAATATTATTATATAATGTTCACAAATTAATGAACTACATTAATAACTCAATAATATAATAATAATCAATCAATAATTCATTAATCATTAATAATAATAAATAATAATAATACTCATAATAATACTAATAATAATCCCATAATAATTATACTCAATAATAATAATAATATTATCATTATTATTATTATTATATATTATTATTAAAATTATTATTATTTTATTTTTATTATTATTATTATGTATTATTTATTATTATTATATTATTATTAATTATTATTATTATTATTATTATTATTATTCGATTATTATTATTAATATTATTATTATATTACTTATTATTATATATTATTCATTGATTTATTATTATTATTATTATTATTATTCTTATTATTATATAACTATTATCTAGTATTTATTATTTTATCTATTATTAGATTAACTATTATTTTATTATTATTAAGTATTATTTATTATTATTTTATTATTTATTCCATTTTATTATTATTATTGATCGATCCTCTCATTTATACAAATATTAATTACACTGGTCTGCGTTTGAAATATTTTTTTTGTGATGTCCCTGATAGTTTATCAACGAATTTTAATCTTGGATCTATCCTGATCTCCGCCAACAATCACGTAAAATAATATAAGTTTTAACCCTTATGGGGACGCATCAATTACTGCTTGGGGCTAACCCCAATATCAGACCCCCCCCCTAAAAAATGGAACAAAATTCGCAATTTTTTCAGCCGATATTGAACCAATATAAACACCAAAAACTGTAGCATTTCCTGCAGCACAAGATTTACACAACTGTCTCGCTTTTTTCTGCGCATGATTGAATTTCTCACCTGTTGGCTGTAAGTCAGTACGTTTTGTTACAATATCTTCAAATGTTCTCTCCGACTCTCTAATCTTTCTTTCTTCTGCAATGCGGTAATTCGACAATTTTTTTTTTCTCTCCCCTGCAAATGACAAACTTCAAACTTGTCTTTAGAATGATCTCGACCTATTATCTACAATCAGCGTTTCTCAAACGGGGGGTCGCAAACCCCCAAGGGGGCCCGGCGAGCGATTACAGTGGGTGCCGCGGGTGGGTCACTCAAAAAAATGAAATATTTAAATTGAATGTTACACAGTTGTTATTTATAAAGAGTTATAATTACTTAATAAAATAAAAATTATATACTTAATCACAAAAGCATTTTTTATTAAGGAATTTTATAATATATATATATATATATATATATATATATATATATATAATATCATCTAGTATATACTACTATATATATATCACGCTTTATAATAAAATACCACATACCGAATATCTACATCATTACCGTATATCACTTATCAACACATTAGACCTAATATCACAAATTCTTAAGTATATATATCAATTAAAAAGTATATATATACTGGGCCGAATTATTTGGGCCTTCGCCGTTGTAGAGATTCTTAACCTACGGTTCTCATGGTTTCCAGCTTGTTGGCTTTTCGGGGGGTCGCCGAGACGTTAAAAAGCTTGAGAAAACCGCTGATGCTAAATTTTGCAGGAACGAAATTGCGATTATTTCTCTTGGTATCTACTTGTCATGAGAAATGGTCGATTCTTCAAACAATTACTATTTTGGAGTTTTAATTGCAAAAGCATCAGAGACACGAACTAATCGAGTCTTGAAAACTTGTTAGTATGCATACATATTTTGTTGAGTGGGGGAACAGATACTCAGATTTACCTTTACTTTAACGATAATCTTGTCTTTTATATGCAGTGTTTTGGATATAATGCACGTTATCTTGGAACAAATTTTCAAAAAAAAATATTTTTGGCAAATTTTTTGTTTAAAATTTTTTCTTCTTGTGCATATACAAAAAATTATCTTTAAAAAAAAATGCTATCTCGCCCAACTATACAAACTTTGAAAACTTGATGCTGATGCCCCCGGCCATTAATAAAGATAGAGAGTGAGAAAATATCTTTTTCTTTTATTTCTTTAACTACTTTCACCTCTTTAAAAAAAGTCTTTTTGAGAGAAAGCTGTTAGATAGCTCTCTGGTTGATCTATACCTTTTAATTCCATGGAGTTCATCTAGTATAAACTCATACTATTGACATATATACAACTATGGACACGATGAATCCCTGTCAGGAAAAAAATTAATATCTCCTTCTTCGGTGAGTTTGGGCAATAAACAACTATTGCCACTATTTCTCATAAAGTACTTTAGTACCTCTCCTTCTTTACATCCTCATATGCCGCACTCTCTACACTTAGAGTCCACTCTTTTTTGAAGTATATCATGTAGACAGCTTAAGTCAAGAACTCGCTAAGCCCGTGTTGCAAACTGCTAAGACTTCAATCCATTATATGTCAACATATACTCTACTCACTCTACTTTGCAATATAAATCATTCAGGTGATAATATTTTGTTTCAATGTATGCAACAGAGATCACTGATTCCTCATATTCACCCTCATTCCTCACCCTAAAATGCGAACTCCCATTAGAATAAATAGCTGACTCACTTTTTCAAAATTAAACAAGAATCCATGAAAAGAAAACCTATCTCTACAGTGAAGTATCGTTAACTTTTCGACTTCTCAAAAAACATAATTCAATTGTGGCACCCTAAAATACCTAAAAAACTAATGATTATGTCATATTATATTTTCATATATCCCTATAAGAAACAAACTCATCTATATTATACAATAACATAATTCCCAATTCCTAAACCTTATTATTTTATATTTTATGATATCGTATAAAGTTTATTGGAATTTTAAATCCTTATGCCCCTAATTAGACATGAATAAAAAAAAGATTTTAAGTTAAAGACATTGGAACTCAATCATTATGAAATTCATTAGAGGATTAAAATCCATAATGTCTTTCCAAAAATTCATTTTTCTTCTGTACTAACCATGTATCAGGAATCTTTATCGCTCTCGCATTTATAAAGCTTTAATTAGAGACCTAATCTTCTATAACAATTCTCATGTCAATAAAAATCAACTCAATCATTAATCTATCATCAAAATTCTCCACTTCATAATTTCTGACATTAGACTACAACCTAAGTTTATTTCCATCTCTATTAGGCCTACAAGATTAAACTAAATATTTACTGTCAAATATATATTCTACATTCTACTCTCATATTTATATGTCCAGAATTTCCCTTTTATAATAAAATGGAGTGAAATCATATTGTATGGATTTTTTATGGATATTCTTTAGCATAATATAAAACCAGGCACATCATTCACCATCTACTACTATATCTTTCATATTATTATAACTTAAACTAAAATGTTATGCATTAAATTTATTTGAAGTGTTATTCCTCACTATTACATACTTCTATAATCACTAATCCATTTCATCATTAACCGAAGCTACACAATCCTACTTAAATTCTACTTTTTAATTCTATAGCTCAAGATTCCCACTATTACTATCATAATTCTATATAACCCTTTCTCTTATTAAATATAGTGCTTACTATTTTTATCCAATATTCGTATAGATGCCTATATATATAACCCAACATTATATCAATCTATATACAATCCTATTTATTCAAACTTAGTTTATCATTAATTATAACTATCAAATTAAAATAAATATATAATAATTAATAATACATAACTAAGAAATATTTAATAAAACATTTTTTTGATAATTTATTATTATTAATGATAATATTAATGAAATAATATTAAAATATATCATGTTTTTAACAGACACAGTATTGGCTGAGAGAAGGTAACTTAAATACGTAAATGGATTTTTAACATTATAGCGTTTGATAAAAGTTATTCATCGCAGTCACAATCTTTGTAAAGTTCCACTTTTATATTAAGGCGAACCACTTGTATTATATGTCTCATAAATAATTAAGTCTCTATCGTACTCATTTAAGCAAGTTATAAACAACACCTACTAGAATAAAAACCACCCTTATTCCTTTATAATTAAGTTATAAATCACTGAAGAAAACTTGACAGAGGACTGAAGCCTTTCGCCATACTTCACTTGTAATTAGATTTTTTAGAGTGAGACGCGCCTTACCCTCATAAAAGGTTTTCGACACTCAAAGAGAGAGAACTTGAATCACTGAACCAACTGTTCTGAAACTAAGAAGAAAAGCCAAAAAGATGACGAAAAGCTCGTCCCTTGCTGTAATAAAATATTTAAATACTAGTATATATCACTTTACTCGTTTATTTTTAGAAGAGATAGGTTATGATTGAATAGATTAACTTAGTGATTCTGTTAAATCTATCACTATTCTCTACATAGTGAGTCAAACGTAATAGCGGATTTTAAATTTAGTTATATATTCTTTACTAGAAAGCTCAGGTGGTAATGTAGCTTGAAGTTCCAAGTAATGTATAAAGACTGATTATATAAGATAAAAACAAATAATAATTAATCACCCTATAAATAATATAAATATTAGGGAGGTGATATTATTGACAGGTGATCAATTATAGAGGACATATATAAAAAATAGTAGGGAGCGGGGGGGGGGGGTTGATATATATTAGTTGAGGGGGTGGAATTAACAGCTAAGTAAACGGCTCGAGATCCGATTTGTATAAGCTCAAAGGACCTGGAGCGAGAGCGTATATAATGAAGCAATACTAGGAATGCGGCTCGAAAGTTTGTTGGAATTAGCAACGACTTCATCCAGAAGTCATCATGCGAAGAGCGCTAATCGAGGTTAATAATCACATCATCATCGATCCAATAAGAGTACCATCATCATTACATCCATCATCAAGATACCATGCATATTGCTTCATCATGCTTCATTATCGTATAATCATCATGCCATCATCAATATCGATCATCCTATATGCGAATCGATGGTGGCTATCATATAACATCATCACGATACCCTCATAGCTATTACATATATCAATCCATCAGCAATACTTGCAAGATACTATCAAATCGAGTCGAGACGCGATGGCAGATCTATACAGACTCCACATCAATCACGTGAATTCAATCAGACGATATCTAGTATGCATCACCTCATTTGTTTGAATATCATCATCATCAATCAATCAATCATCATCATCATCACCTCACCTCTCTCCCCGGAGAGCGAGAGGAATTTAGTTAGGTGCGCTCCCTTTCCTGCATGCTCTGGGACAATATGTGGAATAAGTAGAGAAGAGACTGAATTATATTAATGTGGACTAAATGTCAAAAAGAAGAAGCGCACCACAGCACACTATCCCAATATATAGCCCACTTTATACTTTAGTGAGTAAACTCTGTACGACAGTCTAGAAATCATACCCTAGATCTTCACGAACCACAACGAAACCCTCACTATATATATGATCTCTATCGTCAATGTGGGATTGCATCTCACCTATGGCTACCTAGTGGGTTCACAATACATACCTCACCCTACTCACAAAATACCTCATACGCATTTTACACTCCTAATTAAATGCACTTTTTTCTTCTCTATCCTCTTTACCCACTCATATTTATCATCTCCCCAGATAGTTTCCTTATATCTTATAGTCCATCTTCCATCTATTTTCTGATCGGTCTCAATTACCTAATATCCGAGGTCGTTTTTCACCTACTCAAGCATAATTATCACAATATATCTACAATTATACCGCTTAAAATAATCCATAACCGACTATCATTCACCTTTTCCACATGACCAAACTCAAACCAATAACTCAACATCTATTTTTTATAATTCTCACTTTCCGTACCTTTCTTCACACTAACAACTCTCTAATACGTCCAATCCTTAATTATTTAATAAATTTCACTTCTCTCACTACCACATTAAACACTGATACTCTCACCTAAAGAATTATATATCTATTGATAACATATTGTACTTTTAAGATCTATATCATCTAATTATACAGACTCATAGTTATT
>JABUQX010003931.1:30000-35000 GCA_015478945.1 Trachelipus rathkii | reverse complement strand
AATATAATGAATTTTCTTAATAATATATAATGTCTTATTAATAAACCATCTTGTTTATTTAATTTTTTATTTTCTGTTATTATTTCAGAAAATTCAGACTGGGCTCCATATCAACACAAGCTGATATTACCAAATAATGGGTTTGCAAAAGCAAAAGTAAAATCGTGTTCGTTTTTATGCAGACAATTTCCACCCCAGGCATAAGTACAATAAAGGCAATCAGACACGTGCTATAAAAGAAGTTATTTATGGAAGTGTTTTATTATAAAACGATTCCAAATTTTCAAGTTCTTCATCTTTAGAAGCATAAAGAAAGAAATGGAGAATTTTTTGAGATAGTAACATAGGGTGCTACTATTTGAGGAAATAGTGATCTCTGACTAGACTAAATTCTCTGGTTTGAAGAGACTTGGGAGATTAAGTTCGAAAGCAAATGCCCATGTGTTTGAATGCCTCGCATCTTTAGTTATAGGAAAGTTAGACATACATAGTCGATGTACATGTTACAGTGGCCTCAAATTTATATTGTAAACGATGTGTGACCTCAAGTTCATGAGGATGCTTTCTTTTAATAATTCATTAATTTGAAAAATACCAAATTTCATCTTATTTGATTAATAATAGATTAAAAAACTTGGCATTGTGGAAAGTTTTTGCTTAATATGTTTCTAATCTGAAAGTGAGATCATTGGAAAGGGGTCCAATGTAGGGAAGCCGACATAAACAGGAAGTTTAGAAAACATCATATGCAGTAGTTTTTAGGGCGATAAGTGTTATCATTTATATAGATGAACGAGTAAACATTTATCAAAAAAAGGTTTTGAGTGATAAAATGAGTAAAGTACTAAGAAAATTTACGGAGAAAGGTGATTTCCTCATGGAAAACTTCCAATTTCAGAACAAATAACAAAGGCATGTGTATGCGGGACCTTAGACCAGCAATATGCGGGACCTTAAAGGAGATAGAAATAAAGAAATTAGTCCCAATAAAGTATTAATGGGCTTTGCAGGATACATTAGAAGTAGCAAGTTCCACTTAATACTTTACATTGGGACTATTTTATTTTTAGTTTATATCTCCTTTAACTCATAATTGTAATAATACGATTACGAAGTTTTACGATAGAATGAATTTTGGTGTTTTCTTTTCTTTGCTTTTAATTTAGACGTTTTCGTTTTTGTCATGTCATTTATGCATTACGCTCGATATGAAATGTCGCCAGTTTTTAGGCACTAAATTGTCCCTGATTTTAAACGACCACGATTTCGCGATAGGTTTACTTTTTGGTTATTTAAAACAATTGGAAATCACTGTTTTGATATATATATATAAATTATATATTATATATATATTAATATTATATAATATATATATATATATATATATATAATATATATAATATATATATATATATATTATATTATATTTATATATTAATATATATATATATATATAATATATTATAATTAGTATATTATATATTATATAATTGGACAAAGTTTACTTACGCCCCACACGAGAACGGGGAGCTCGGAATCAAAAAAAAATTTCAAGCAGGTAGCATCTATGATACATAAATAGATGTTCAGGGTCGAAATGAAATTTTTTTTTTTTTTTTTTTTTTTTTTTTTTTTTTTTTTACCTGTTTCTAAGGGGCGAAATTATATATATTATTTGTAAAAGGTATTACACGGCAACGTAGGCGGGCTCGAGCCGACGGGGGACAACAGGGGGTGGACGTTTTCCATACCCGTAGCGGGAGGGGCGGAGGAACCCCCGCGACACCCAAATAACCAAAGAGCGGGGGTTCCGGAGACCTCCCGGAGGGGGGTCCCTAGTCCTACCCGTAGTTCCCCGGAAGTGCGAGAGACCGACTCTGCTCATCGTGCGGTATACTCCCTTGGGGTGTTCTTTAATTACATTATTCCTTACTAAAACTTTCTCGCCTTTTCTTCCAAAAAATTTAACTTCCTTTTCGCTGTAGCTATTTTAGTTTTGAGATATGAAATTTTTTTTTTTTTTCATTCGACAAAATAAGAGGTATTTATGTATAATAGAGGCTACCTGTGAAAATTTTTTTTGATCGAGCTCCCGTTCCCTGTGGGCGTTTAAGTAACTTTTACCTATATATATATTAATATATATATATATATTATAATATATATATATATATATATATATTATATAGTATATATATATATTATATATAAGTAGTTTTAATTATTTATGTTATATTATATATATATATATATCTAAATATATAACTTAGTTAGGAAGATATATTATATTATACTATTATATAATTATATACGTGTATCACTGATTAGTATCAAATTATATATAACTATATTTTTATATATTTATAGTATTATATATATATATATATCATATATAATATATGTATTTTAAAAATTAAATCATATAGTAGTTATATACTATATATATATAATATATTTATATTATGTGCAATGGTAAGCGCAGAAATAAAAAAATAACCAAATGGATTTAATCCTACAAGTAATGAATCTACTATTATGTGATGGAGTTTATCCCATTTGGAAGAAAATTAGATTACAAAGCTTGATTTTATTGATGAAACTTTCATTTCTGTAAAAGTAGTATGCATTTTAGAATAAATCGTAGCAACGCGGTGCTTAATTCGGCAAGTCACGGGACATAAGCAAGCCTTTCAGAATTAAGGAAATTCTCTTCATGTTGGTGAAACATTCTTTTGCGAATATTTTTCGATAAGTTTGAACAAAACGAACGCAAACCTTGAACATTTCTTACAGTTTCGGTGAAGCGCACAATGCAAAACGAAACGGCTTTAACTTATATTATAAGAAAAAGTAAGAAATTCAGTTCTTCATATATAATATAAAGTATATATATATATAGTATATATATATAAGATATCTATTATATATATATTGAATAATAATATAACGATGGGCGTAGGCAGAATTTCATTTAGGGGGGGGCAAAGAGTTAGGAAGTGTGATAATATTTAGGTTTGTAATATATGAGTCATTGTAGTATAAGTATATATGAATGGATAATTATATATCAAATATATTCATATATACTTATATTATTATATATTATATATAGAGTATATAATTTAATAATATATATATATATAGTATATAATTATATTTTAGCAGGCTTAATCAGTCCCGCAAATGCTAATCGACATTCTGAGAGTTTCCAGTCGGAGAACGCTGTCTGAAGAAGCCAGCTGAATAAAAAGCACACAGCTTGTTGACTTCAAGCCAATATGAAAACGAAAACACTTAAACATAAAAATATATATTAATATACTTGTTTATAAAACGTTTAGTAATGTGGTAATTACTTCCTAAAGACTACATGATAAAGTACGTTCTGTTATTGAAGTTTTTCTACTAATTAACCTTAAAAATGTCGTCTGGCAAACATCTAAGGTTCAGTTTTTATAATTTATTTATTTTAGTTATTTTAGTTAATTACTGTTAAGTACTTAGTTTGTAATACTTAATTCGTTTATAAACTAACGAACTAAATTTATTTTAATGTAACATATTTATTATCATTTTTGAAGGAAATGATGTAAATAGCTATTTACAGTTACTAAATGTTGCCTTAATGTAAATTAATAATAATATTCGCTTTATAGATGGAAATTTTTATATTTGTTCATCACTCACAGGTTGATGTGTAAGCATATGTTCGTGTAGCATGCATTTATGATTGAAACAATGATAGAAATAATTGTAATTTTTATTTCAGTCAATATTGAGTCGATTTTGAATTTGTACAGTCACAGTTACCGTACTGTTGTTACCTTCTTAGAGTCATTATCACTCGTTCTATAACAATATATTATTTACATCGATTTTGGCCACTTATTTAATACTGCAAATAGATATTTACGTCATATCCTACAAATATAGGAATAAAATTTTATCTTAAAGATAAACTTACTATGTTATTCAAAACTTAAAAAATCATTTATTTATTTACTTAATAATTTATTTTTTATTTATTTATTTATCTATATATTTTGTATATCTTTCAATTAATTTATCATTTATATATTTATTCACTTATTTATTAATAAACTTATTTATTTACATTGCATTAATTTTCTTAATTTATTTATTTATATTTTTTCATTCAAACATAAATTATAAATTTATTTTCAATTTTACTATTTATTAATTTATTAATTTGTTTACTTATATATTTATATTTTTAATTTACCTTCATTTTATTTATTTTTTTGGGCTACTTATTTTAAAAGTTTTTATTTATTTATTTATTTATTTAATTATAAGGGTTGCCAATTTTTAAGGGTTTCCAGTTTTGGTTACAGAAATTAATTTCAGTACGAAATTTCAAGGGAATTTCTTGCATTTTGGTGTACAATTATATTGAAACGGTATTTTTTTTGTTACGATATTGAATCAATAATTTCATATTGTGTTGAGCGAAAATAAAAGTTGTACATTTTGGTACGAATTTGAATATAATTACGTACATTTTGTTACAAAAGTTTGAAAATGTTACACTTTTTAATGCGAAATTAGGTAGAATATTACTCATTTTGGTACCGAGTTTGAGAAAAATTATATATATATTAATATATATATATATATATATATATATATATATATATATTATATATATATATTATTATAATATATAGGTATATAGTATTATATATAATATATATATATATTATATATATATATATATATACAGTTGTCACCACCACTCACGGGCAGAGCCCTATTCAAGGAGGGGAGTAGTTATAACCACGGAAGTGAGGGTATGCTGGGACGGGGGTTCCAGGAACCCCAGGCCTTCTGGGGTGGTTTTCCAGTACCTACCCGGCGGACGTACCTTCCTGGGTACTTTCACGGTCTGGCGTTTTACCCTGAGGCTGGCCCCCCAGAGGCCCCCATATTAATGATATTATTCGCAATGTACGCGCCGTGAGTGTATTTAAGCCTAACCA
>JABUQX010003931.1:0-25000 GCA_015478945.1 Trachelipus rathkii | reverse complement strand
TCTGTGTATTTATATTTTGCCTTCAAAAATAATAGTATCTGTACTTATGTCTTCGGACATAATTAAATATGTTTGCATTTGAAAGTAAACTATGTATTATTAGTTATAATAACTAATTATTGTATAATTATGATAACATACTTCTCACTCCGGACTGTTTAGCGCAGGAAGATAACTGATAGCACTCCATCGTAACTTTGTAAAAATTTAATTTTATGTTCGTTACTTATGCTAAGATTGCGCGAGCAAAATTTTGAGCATAACGTCAAAGTGAGCAAATTATATGAAACTCGTCCTTTTGATCATGAACGGTCAGTCAGAATAACTTTAAGCAGATTATTAAGAATCAGAAGAAAACTTCAACTCAAGATACTCTCCTCCAAGAAGATCCTCCCGGCTAAGAGCCGATACTTCAGGAAAAGGCCTGCGACTTGCAAATCCAGATCACAAATTTCGCACCAAAACGAAGAGTCAGACGGCCAATTGTGGTAAAACCGCGCTGGAACAAGGCTTGACTAACCAATCGGCTCTACGCCAGAGAGAGTAATCTCAACAGAAGGACTTTTATTACTTTTTTGAATTCTTAATTGAATATCTCTACTTATGTTGAATAAAAACATCATTTCAAATTTTGAGATTTCTTCATTGCAATATCCCTGTTGGTCTAGGTTTACTTTGAAAGAACTCACCAACCCTTAGCACCACCGTACAATAACCACCTAAAATATATATAAACTATATATAAATTATAATCTTCTTCTTCTTTATCTTATTAGATATAGATAAGAGTTTGAAAATCAAACAAAGGATTGTAATAAAAAAATATAATTTTAAAGTGATTGAATCTAAGCCTCGATAGAGCCACACAAAGCTGCGAATAAATAAAAATGTCTAAGCTAAAAAGTGCGTTGAGAGTTAAAGTTTCGCACACTTTTTCAAATAAAATTACTGAGTGGAAATAAGAAACAGAGCGTGCAGGCCAGTAGTATTCGAGACATATGAGCTCGAACCAGCACATTTTGTCTCAAAAAGTATAAGAGGCTATACCGGTTCTGAAACTCCTGGAACTCTAAATGATTATATGGATAAGCTACGAATCCGTGTAATTTTCAAGTCGGTAGGATGTATATAGAGGGGGTCACCCCCGTGGCTGGAACGTCGAATATAGCGCTTAACGCACTTTGTTTGCTTGATCTGCGTGTGATGAGTCTCTAGCCTAACGAGCGTTCTGGGCGACCGACTATTGGAAGGTAAAACAGACCGAGGTCTGTTTGACCGGACAGACACAGCCAGAAGCGCGCTGTGCCAGTACCACAAACACCGATTACTTAATATTATTATATTAACGTGCGAAGAAGTGTTTCCGTAGGAAACACTTCTGAGTTGATGTAATTAAAACCCTCTGGAATGTCTTCAGCACCGCGGTCGCACGCCCCGCACCCGTTCCCGACTCGCCAATCGCACCGCACCCGCACCGCACCGCACCGCAACCGCACCGCACCGCGCCATAGCGCTCCGCTTCCGACCTCATTTCCGAAGGAAATCGAATCGAGTCGAAAAACGATCCTGTGAGGAATCGTTTTTACGCACTCCGACGTATTGCGTTTCCGCCGGTGTTTCTTCTTCGCATCCGGTGCAGCAGTCGATATATATCTTACATGAGGTTAGAGAATTAACGTATCGCGGTTCAAACTCTGGTATATGTTCTATGAAGGTAATAAACTGATCCCACTGGCGAGTTTTGGTGACGTAGGTCACCCACTAAGGGGGTGCCTGCCCTTTAGCCCTAAGGTCAAATTCAAGTCCTGAAAACCCTGTTTTAGGCTTAACGTATCGGTCTAAAATTTGGATGTGAGCAATATGATGACGCAATCTCGTCGGAGACAAGATTACGTTCTCTGCGTCCCCCTCCATAATGGGGGACGCTACCCCACCCCACAAAAAATTAAAATGATCTTAGAAGATTGAAACTTGAAGAAGTGAGGAGTCGGAGTCGGAGACGGAGTGAGTCGGATTCGGAGATGGAGTCGGAGTCGGAGTCTGTTTCGGAGTAGGCGATACCCACCGGAGGGGGGGTCTCCAGTTTGAAAAAAAAGAGAAGAAATGCATGTAATGCAAAAACAGAGGAAGAAGAGAAAGAAGAATGAGGAAGGAGGAGAAAGGAGGAATGAGGAAGGAAGAATTGAGGAGGAGAAGTTCATAGAGGAAGTAGAACACGCCACCCGGGCTGCTGCTACCCTAAAACTATAATTTATCAAAGTTTAAGTATCTATTAGATGATATTTTCTGTAATAGATTACCAATATTTATGTTCATTACTTATGACTGATTGTTTATTTACTGGGATTAAATTTTCAAAACGACTTAACACACTAATGTCTTCGCGTCTACTGTCCGATGCTGTGCACAAATCAAAATTTCTATTAGCAATTCGTGTACCACGAGAAATATCCAAACGGGGAAATTAAAAACGAAGCAGTAAACATTACTAATCAAGAACCACCTCCAGCCCCCCTCTATCACCCTCACTGACCATCTGTGATCTAATTGAATGCTATATTGATATTAGAAGAGTCACATATCAAGAAGTAGTATTTATGGAAATAATTAACATAAATCAATTCTATATATACAAGATCAGACCAATATATCTGACAACGGAAGCAAAGTTTTTCACATATAATAAAGCTTACTTAGCATCATTAACTGAACTAAGAAATGAATGTACAACCACAAACTAACACAACTTACTTAAAAACAGGAAATAAACGAGTCAACAATTAACAAAGTTTCACACCTGACAGCAGTAAAGTTAACTAACATAACATCAAAAACGTAACTTATTCACACTTGCAAGGATATCTCTACATAACAAATGTTAATTTACACTATGACATGTAATATTAATAACTATAAATTTAACGGTGAAATATTAACACCTGTAGAGTGAAGAGGATATAATGTCATAAGGTTAAGAAGACCACGACTCGTCCGCTGAGAGGAGAGTATAGCGTAATGAACACACAGAGATATTTCATATTAGAATCAAAGGTAAGCATAATATCTTAGGAATTAAAGATGTAATCAAAATAACTATAAGTAAGACGATTAAATAAAACGGAGTTATGCGAGGTAATGACAACGAGTAACAAGAAACCTGACACATATTAAGGTTGCAAGGAAATTTTAAAGACAGCGTGGGAGGTACTAAGACCAGAACGTATCCGATCAGACGAGGTGCGTAGCAACTTATGGGAACGACCATGATAAAGTGGAAAGATAACTTAACAAGACTCCACAAAAAACAAACATTCCATTAGCCTTTATAACTATCTCCGAGTCTTGAGAGATGAACAATGAGAGAATTAGGATTATGATAAACTCACAGATTAACATCTCAATAAACTGTAAACAACAAAAAGAAAATTAGACATAACGTCTTGGCTTATAGTAGAGAGTGTATGGCTTTTGGAGGTAAAGACAACAGAGATTCTACATTTATTACCGGAACTACTCAGTAAAGCTAAAATATGAACATTACATACTTAACACACACACACACACACACACACACACACAACAAACACACACATGCAGAGAACACAAAAAACAATTAACGAAACCGAAGAAATAGTGGAAAGTAAATCAGCCGAATCATATTATCAATTGTAGTGCGTCAAAAAAATACATGGAAAAGTATATACGATCTATGAAGAGGGTCGGTTAAAACAAGTTTTCGTATTTATTTTAATAATTTTCATTGAAAAAGCTTTATATAAAATACATTAAAAACATAAGTAAAAAACAATGTAAAATATACATAAATATTATCGGACTTATCTTTAAAGAACCTCATGAATAAAAAATAATATTCATCAAAGCAAAACATAGTGCTTGAGTTACAAGTAATATGAGTACGTTCGATAGCAGCTATATACACTATCACTAATAAATTTCACAATAAGCTCATATATGCACAATAGAAAGTGTAAGATTGATAATAATGCTACCTTCACACGATTTAACACACACATTAGACACACGAATTCATTTTTTGACCGCACTACTGTCGATTACCTTGAACTTCTTTCAGAACTAGCATCTCTACTCCTCGTCCATAGCAAGAGTGAGACACTTAAGTAATAACAACTAGAGTACCAAGCTGATAGTTATTAAAGCATCTTCTGTATTACCGCATTATATGTGAAGAAGCCCACAGTGCGTTTTCTCGTGTGTGTTAAATATTCTGTAGATTAGCTACGCCGATAGCACTTTTCTATACTGTACATTTAACATTTCATTGTTTCGCCTGGTACAGGTTATGTCAACACTCCTGACCTCACGATTAGTGCTTTTATGTAATATCAGAAATTTTTAAGTTTAGATGTTCAATATCGCAGTATGTGTGAGTGTATTGGAGAGTGAAATGGATGAGATGATTTTAGGTGTATACGAACTTAGTAAACCTATACATATGTCAGATTAGTAAGGTCATACATACGACGGGTTTACCATAATTGGCGCTACCTTACTAGGTTTATTATAAATAATTGTCACACGTGAGTAAACACATGTCGATAGATAGATATTCATTAATTAGAGAATAAACCAACTTTATGTTGTTACTTCACCTGAGTGTAAGATATAATTTCAACTAAAACGAGTTGAAAGTACTATCTCGAGTAGATAACAAACATTACTTATCCTCTACCCTATAGTTAGGCAGCGATGATCGTATAATCTTGATGAACCACATCGCACAAACGAATAATAAAGGAGTCTATTAATGACCCTTTGGCAGTAAATATACAAGCAAATGACGGTAACGACTGCCATTGGTGTAGACGATTAAATTATAAATGACAATACATCATTGGGAAAGCCAGCGAATAACGAAGCATCCTTCGTGAAGATATCAAACAAACAGACGCAGGTAGGATGCTAGAGCCGGCATAGAGGAGAGATTTCGTAACAATCATTAACTACAGAAACAATGTACATCGTCAGGCAGACCTCACAGACAACAGAAAGATTCACGTCCCCTGAAATGAAAAAAAAAAATAATACATAACAAAAAAAAAAAATCGTAATATATACACAGAAATAAAAAACAAATAAAAAAATAATAGGTAAAATATGATGAATTCTTTCTATATCACCGCAAAAATACACGAATAGACAAGTATAACAAACAAGGAAACATAGCAAACAGAAACAAAAGAACAAAAGAATAAAAAATGAAGAAGAATGAAGAAAGAAGAAGGTAAAAAAAATATATAATATCATACACATAAGACAAAAACCAAACAAGCACAAAAGTAAGTCAAACAACATACTAAAGACAAACCAGTAAGGGGAAAACAACCAATCAGAACAACTACACACCAGGACAACAAAACAAACACACAAACACAACAATAGTGAGTAAAATATGCATCGTAAAGATCACACATATCCCACGAGGCTTGCTATCCACGCGCGAAACACAACACGTAGAACGGACGGAATATATGCAAATCGTACCATAACCACTATGTGATGATCGACGTTGAATAAGAAGCTAACACAAATACCTGTTACCGACGAAACTCAAAGCACAAATTACCCAATATACATCGTACGGATGAACAAGAATTCTACCGAAACAGCACCACCCGTCCTCGTAGAGGCACGAAATAAGGACAACATCAACCCCTACATTAAAGCGAATAGCTCCCAACCCATACTTAGACACACGCAAGAGCCGCTAGAACTGCAGTAGCCTACCCCAGGATGACACACCAGGTATGCGATCACGTGCGATAAAAATAAAAATTCAAATACTATTGTTCAAGACAATATCCGTACTAATGGGAACATAAGAATCCCACTCGAATATAAATTACGCAAAATTAAACACAAACTTAAAGGTAGAAATAGTTATATAACTAAGATCTCGTGTGTGGTTTATCACATTGGTTCCGTGAAGTAAAAGGAATTACACGAGCGACAGAAACCAAAAAATGAGTTACTTTCCTATGACAACTAGACACAGCGGATAATGTGGTAGTGAGAATGATAATAAAAAACAAATAATAACACAAAAATAGAAATGAGATATCAACAATTCCTTTTTTTGAATCACACACAGCATTACATATCAGTGAAAATAAGGGAGCAAAAATACTCAGACTCAGATTAGACCAACGAGTCAATAACTGATTAAACGCACATGACTTAAAGCGCAAAGTACATAAGAGATCAACATTAAACAGTTGAACAGATCACACACACCACTTGCCAATGTACAACATTAACACTGAGTTAAAAGTAACTAGAATTGCAGTATATACTAAAACAATAACTTATAAATATACAATACTTATGATTAATGAATGTTACTATGAGTAAATTATTATATAACTAGAGCCCAAAACGAAGAGATATTGACTGACGGAAACAAAAGATTTAGTGATACAAAAAGCTAACATAGTCGAAATAACACTGAAACTAAAAATATAATGTACAATATGAGCAAAGCAGCTAACAATCCATTATACGCAGAAATGAATAATCAGCTGAAACATCCTGAAAATCTCCATACTTATTCAAAATTGAGTAAATAGCTAAACAGGTTCATACAATAAATACTCGATAGTGTTCTCAAGCTTTACGAGAACATTAATTAAGCAGCAGAGCATAAAGCAACGATTATATAGATCTAAACAAAAATCCCTAAATCACAAATAGTGCAACCAATCTAATCAAGAAATTGCCCCATACATTGAGACACGTAATGAATTGACACTAATCGATTCTAAATCAAATGGATAGGTCGAATCGTATTCGTAGAAGAAAGAAGAATATATATATATAACATCAATTTATTGGATTCTATGAGATAAACGGTAAGACTATTATTTATAAACTGAGAATTTCTTTTAACATATACAAACAAAAAAAACTTTAGCTGAAGCTTCCAAACGTATTTACTACATACAATTCATCGTCGAGGATTTATAACAACAGTATAAGTAAATAATTATGACAAAAACTCACAACTCCAATATGTTCTAACTTAAAGCAAAGAACTACACGTTGGCTGTAAACAAAAACATACTTCAAATGATAAGCTAGTGGTAGAAATGTGAATAACAAAGTCCGCTAATGCATTAACTAGAGAACACAAAACTATTCGAACACCATTGAACTTATTAAACAAAGAAAGAGTAAATAAAATATAGCTCACAAGCTGAAGTCAGAGATACACACTTATAAAATACTGCACGAATGTAATATCGCTCTACCACCACATTTAGACCAATCCACACAAGAACGATTCTCAAAACAGGTATAATAACACACTCTCTCACTATCTAACACCCACATAAATTACACAAACCTAAGCAAAAGTAAGTCAGGGCACATACAAGTACAAGGGTCACAGTCAACGCAAAATACATGCAATAATCCTTGAATTGACACAATAATAGAACTATGACACACATATAATAGCTTTCATTCAAGTGTCACTCGTCTCGAGAGCTAACCAAACCCATATAAGATAATAACATTTCATTTGAGACTTTATGAATATAGAGCGAGACAATTAGCCAATAATTTCATCACGGACAAACCCTATATTAACATTAACTACATAACAAAATGTACTTAACACTAGCTTCATCAGACGTTTTATTCTAAACATTAAATCTAATCGCCATGAGTGAACACAGTAATATCTTACAAAGCTAATTCATTTCTCCAACCAAATCACACAGTGTGTTAAAATATTTTTCCCCCCTCCACAAATGACAACCAGTCATAGTAATATTTAAGACATAACGATAAGATTAGCACTACTATAACTACGAACATGCTAGAATACGTAAGCGAGAACATAAAGAAAAGAAAAAAAAATATCTAAAGAACACTCACCTCCCAAGAGAAAAACCAATGGGATTCGATCCCTTGAAAGAGTGTGAATCTACTGAGAGGTAGTTGAATTACACCCCGAACACGCGCTGTAAGAGGTTATGTTTACCCCTTGCAGAAAAAGAGGCCCCAAATGTTTAGTACTCAGACCCTGCGAGAGGCCTGAACACCTCACAAAGATTTAGGTACATAACAATACATGCACAGATTATCAATAAATAAGCGTGTGCCTGACTACTCGACTCTACCATATATACTTACACAATTACGCCGCTGGGTTGCACACAAACAACACCCAGAGATTCGCAGCAAAGGTAGCATCTATAGCAAAGCTTGGAGCACAGGGCCTTGGTATAGCCTTAGCGTGTCACTCACACTAAGAGCATCAAAGGTGAATAAAAAGTCTCGCTTGTCGCATAAATCACATAGACCACTTCACACTCAATATATGAGGCCGCACACTGCTCTAAAAGGCAACCGTTTTGTTATAGCAGTGAGAGGTCAAGACTACAGATTATATTTTGCTCGAATGCTCTAAGGAGACACTAACACGATGTTGTCATACTCAATATAGTACCAACAGGAAGTAGAACGAAGAGGAATACACCGATAGAACATTAGATGAGAATATATTGTGTAAAATGATTATAAGCGATATACTATAAGAGAGGTATTAATGATGATATATGAAGGAAATGATATAGCGAGATTTTTAAAGAATTGAAATATTGTCACATGTAGGTTGAGACGTACCCCGCCCAAATTCTATTCACAATATTCAATGAATTTTCACGTAGAAAGAAAAATCGAGAAAGATTGTAAACACGAGAAGATTACATTAGAAACTAAAATGAAGGCGATTGCATGAATTCTTGAAATAGAAGTTAGAAAGATAGAGTCGAGCCAGTCGTCAATATACTAGTATGTAATAGGATAGTAGTGTAGCCACTCTCAAAAGTGGTGTATAAACGATCAATCAATTACATGTAACAGTTAGGAATATATTAGTTAGACGTGAACCTCGATAGGCAAGAATACACTGTAGTCGTCACACGTAGCTACTATATATTTGACATAAAAGAATAAACTTAAGTAGACCACAAGTATCTACCCGACAGGACCAGCCACAGCTGTGAGCAATTTGACACAGTAAAACATCTATCACGACATAAGTGATGGACCAAAACGAGAGAAGCCCAGCGAAACAACCACAAGTGCCGTAAAGAGGTGGAATGATCCTCGAGACCGACGACGTGACGAGCGTAGTGGCCTTCACCCTTATCAAGAAAAATGGCGTGTAATATGGGTAGTATGAGAGTACAGCGCACACAGACAGAGAATCTTGCCACGCTGTAGTCGCTCAAGCGTCCGTATAAAACCATATAAAATCACCCAGTAAGATAAACCCCGTAAATGTAACCAGGTCTATTCACTCAGCACATGTAGATCTCGATGCTAAGCAAAAATCGGTTTTGACACACGATTCGCGAGAATGATGACGAAAGTCAATCTTCGCAATCTATGAATCTATCAAAATTTTGAGAGATAGCAGTTAATGGTGTTTCAACACATTCTTTCGATATGTGCTCAATGACAGTTAAATAAGTGAGACGTATGAGCGCAACAAAATAAAGCTCTCAGAAGGATCACTTAACCGGAGACTTCCTGTCATATGAGGAAATTACGCGACATTAGGACATATGTGTGAATATATATTGAGGCAGTGGTAGTGATTTTGAAATCACCAGAGCTCTCTTTTTCTAAGAGATACCTATATTTAGTTAAATTCTTCAACGGAGTACGATCTCACAAACAAACTTACGTGAAAATAGTAGGTCAAAGTCATTACTTAGTAGACCAAGTTATATATGTTGACTTTTAGGATGGAATACCAATACTCTATTTGACAATCTACGCTAACGAGAAAATACATACAGCTTCAAAGGCCCGTTGTTCTTCATGACACGCAGTGTAGATAATTATCTACGCGAATTAGAAAATTAATCTGGTTCAACAAAGTAGAGCCTAGCCTATTACTACTAAGTAGTACTTTAAGTAACTTAGATGGCACGGAAGTAAAATAATCCCATCATTACGTTCCTATTCATGCTCTCTAACCATAACACCTAGACCAATTTGATAATAATCGCTCACGTACGTATCGCGCTGTCTGTTGCTAAATCCGTATAGAAGCACACGGAGTATACAACTCCATCTACTGAAATACGTTGCCGAATCGTGATATCCTCTCTAAACATAGAAATGCGTGTTCCACTATATATCCTCGTTGTGTTGAGGTGATTTTGACTCAATCGCGCATTGTCGCTACAGATTGTTGTCCATCCAACGCTATATCACCGCCTCGGCCCACTCACTCAAACCCACATCCATTTCGCTCTTTTATCATACCTCTGTGTTTCGCCATCTTCCCAAACTCTTATCATGCACCGAATTCCTCCACGTCTATTCTCACTTTAAAATCACTCACATCCTCAACAAACCTTCTAATTCGATATTTTGCGGCAAACTAGGTAAGCAGCTCTCTATACTCAAGATGTTTCACATCATAATATTTACCCAGAAAGCTACACCTCCTACTTAGATACATCTTCCCTGCTGTGATATTCCATCACGAGCTTTGTCAAAACACATGCCATATGATCACCAATTCGCAGATCCACACCTAACCTACACACCCGATATCAATCCTTACATTTTTCAAATAATCATGGTCCACAGCTCTAGATCTTTACACCCAACTTTAGTCTGCTACTCACATAAAACTCCTATCACAATTGTTCATTTATCTAACCATAAAAATACAACATATCACTTTCGTCTTCTGCATAGTCTTTAGTAAACGATCGTTTATATAGATTCTACTATCCCTCAATATGAAAAACAACATGCTTCCTTCTCTAGCGTAATAAATGTCTTTCTCAATGAATACTCTATATCATGTATTTCTTATTATATATAATTACTTTCGCCGTTGCTAATGGTATTGATGGTTTAACACTTAAATCCTCTAGTGAATCTCTCACTCAATATATGACATACTTATGGTAGCCTATAGTATTCCGTTTAGCATTCTGTAATATACTCATTACACCATTACATAACATACAGAATATATTTCTCATATAATTAGAAGTTAAAATTATTCTACCTTTAATATCCTAACCGTCATCAGCCTATTCTATAATGTATCAAGGAGTTTCTACTTTTGATTATTTCTACTAAGAAGTACAAACGTCCATTTGCAGCACATCCTCGATATCTTCATCATCGCATGTGTTTTCCTATTCATCACTGTCCTCATCTTCATCAATCATTACTCATTACTTAATTACAAAGAAGGAAAAAAAAACCATAATAATTATGTGAAAATATTATAAGTGATCTAATCCTTATTATTTATTTCTTTTTATGTAATATAAATATAAAACAATAAAACCAGGTGACATAAATGTAACTCAAGTTTAATAGCAAAATATCAATATTTTTTCTACCTTTTTCGGTCGGGAATGTAATATTTTAATAAGACAAGAATAACAAATTCATGAAAGTTTTAATTCTGTCATCTTGATAAGTACATTTACATCACCATCTTCAGCTCTGATAGTAACTTCAGATCAATCACTTCACAAGGCACAAGCCTGCCACCTTTCCCTTCGTTCAAAGAAATTCCTTGTCTCTTCTTATTTCAATCATGCCAAGGCATCTTAGATAGTACATATACAAAAGATTACATATCTTACCTCATTAGAGGCTGAAACTCGTGATTTTTTCTTGCAGTTTACCGATTTTATGAATTCTATCATTATTTTATTTTATATATTTCTACATTTTCATTTCAGACAGACCAGAACTTGAACAGATCCAAAAGAAGTCTTGTCATTCATGTTTAATTTTATTAGTGCAAAGATCCTCGAAGCTTTTGACTCCCAAAAACATAGAGAACTCTATGTATATGTAAATTCCTGCGCTGGCTCTGTAATAATATCCATTCACATATACGCCAAATTTATAAACAATATAGCCAAAACTGCATTGTAGAGCAATATATAACCAAACCGTTATGTTCGTGGTGTAACCGGATATCCGACATAAAAAGGTATTTACGTGTTCTTGAAGTCAGTGCAAGGATAACCAGTTCTACATGTTTATAGTTAAGCGGGAAATACATAGAACAAAAAGAATAGGCAAACAACGAAAGTTGTCACGAAATGAAAATAAAATTGAAAAAACAAAATTAAAGAAAAATGTACGAAATCTGAATAATAACTGAAAAATTATAATATATAGTAATGGAATAGAGCATAGTTAGCTAGGGCGTAAATCACGATAAAATATAAAGAATTATATAGTTAGTAGAAGAAAAATAAGTTATATACTCAATTATTATATATGGGCGTGGAAGAATCAAGTAGTAAATGCAGTTAGAGTAATAAAGATAAGTGAAGGTATAGTGACCGGATTATATTGATGAACCCCTAAACGGCGCTATCAGTACCCAAAAAATATACAGCTAGGGGTTGTAGGAAACTGCAAAGCGCCACAGCGGGCACGGTCACAGTGCTACTAAATGCGGGACGCTGAAAATAGTAACTACCTTGGAAAAGTCGAAAGTACTATATCTAACGGATTGTATAGTGAGGTTTCCGGGACATAACAATAGGTGTAACTCACCCATATAAATAAATTAATATATACGAGAAATATAAAATATAGTATAATATATATAGATGAATAAGAAGATGAAGTATAATAATATGATTCAATATATAGAAATATAGAGATAAGAAATCAGTATATATATAATTAAGATATGATAGATTATATATAACAAAATTGATTTAAGATAATATATAATACAGATTAATATTAAGAAAGAAGATATAATAAGATAATTATATTATAATAGGATAAGTGTATATATATTAATATATATGAGAAACACAGATAGACATCTGTGCTATTAATATATTAAGATATATATATTATATAGTATTAAGATGATAATAATATTATATATAAAAAAAATATATATATTATAAATGTTACGTAGCTCACTGGTGAAAGGGTGGGCCTAGAGGTGATAATTAAGTTAAGCCCTGATGAGATAATATACTTATATGAAATATATATGAATAGTTAATAAAATATATATATAATAGATTGACATAGAATAAATATTAATAGAGTGAATAGAAATATAATAGATATATATATATGATATATATATAATATTAATAGAAAATTATAGATTATAATATTAAGATTTTAATTAGTGATATGATATAATTATATGATATAATAATATGATATAATAAAAGAGATATAAATAGATATATATATATTAGAGAACTTATAAAGATATAATAGAGAGATATATATAAATAATATATGATAATCTGAGTGGCCGACTCCTAAAGCAGACTTTTTACTACTCTTTTATGCTACCTCTTCATCTTACTCTATCTCTCTATTCTCTCTTACTCTCATGACTCTCCTCTCTCTCTCTCTACTCTATCACTCTCTCTCTCTCTTACTTACTCTCTCTACTCTCTCTAGACACCTCCTCAGATACCTATACACTTATCCACTAAACCCACTCTCTTTCTAAGTGGGGCTTTTTTGAATAGTTATAGACAAGATAGTAGAGTCATACCTTTCAGACCTTAAGGAACTATTGCACATACTATGCAATATTACCACATCCAAAGAAAATAATATATAATATAGTAATATGCTAAGTCATGTACATATCTCTTATTCTTGAAATGCAAATAAAGAAATTTATTAATCCATTATATCAAATGTCTCTTCCCAAAAGAATTACAAAATTCATATTACATCCTAGAAGGGGAACAGGAGCTCATTATCTAGGATATATAGCAGAACTAGGAAATTAATCCCTTACAGATATATTACCATACTATTCAGATATCACGTAAAAATATTTATTATAGTTTAGTAATTTAGTATTGAAAGAAAATCTATATTATATTTACAAACGTACTGTCATACTTTTCAGGAGGACTAACCCTAGTATATATATTATATATAATCTAGCATATGAAAGGTTTTCACTCACAATTCTTACTAATAATACAATAACATTTACTCACTATAGATATTGGCATTTCATAGGTTGGAACTACTTTTCATATTATTCATTTAATAGAACCAATATAATTTTCTCATTTAAAAAAATTTACCAGTGTATTTAAAAATTAATACGGATTGAACTACTTCATATATCTTGTAATTAGTAATAACTATAAATCTCAGATAAAAAAAATAAACAGGTCGATATAGTTTATTAACTTTCTAATTCTCACAATATAAAGATAATAATAAATAATTATAATACTAGCTAAATATCTAAATTTTAAATAAATTAGTTTTAAAATTACAGCATGGTACTAAGAAAAATCCAACAATTATTCTAAAATTTTCTTCACTTTTATATCCATCGGTCTAAAAGGAAGTTTTTAAAGAATAAAATAATATAAATGAAAAATTTGTTAATCTAACTGCAACCTGTAAGGATTTTCCATTCTATACTTGAATTCGCATAAACGCCTGCGTGGGAGGTAAGTAAACAATTCAAAATTATTAAAATGATAATAAAGTGGTCACAAGTACAAATAAAAAAAAAAATTTCACGAATATGAGACCTCGCGACCAAAATTGAACGGACAGATTGCTTAGACCGTAGCAACACCAAAAAATATAATTCAATGCCCTGTCTTGAAGAAAACAGAAAACCGATTTCATCTTGGGCGTGCATAGCAGACCAGACATGTGTACAGAGTGAGCCCCGAGCCGGTCGCATAAGCCAGCGAAAAAACCCAACACACAGAAGAAAAAAGCGATCACCCAACACACTAGAGAAAACGGAAGAAGAAACACACATAGGAAAATGAAACGCAAAAAGTAGACAAGTGGAACACGTGAAAAGAGAAGGGTGCGAGAAGACTACCCAAGAATATAATGGTGAAAAAGATGTCACGATAGATATATGATGAAATGAAATAATATAATAAGAGTAATATAATAATAAAGAAGAGAGATTATAAATAATAATAAAGAAAGAAGAAATAAAATGTAGATAAAGAGAAAAAATGAAATAAGAAGAAGAAGAAGAGATAGAAGAAACTCTCAGAAATAATAATAATAGTTATTTAAATAAGATTAATTATATAATCATAATATTAATATGATTAATATTATATAGATATAAATATAATAAAATAAATATAGAGTATAATATATATATTATTATTATATAATGATCTTATATAAAGATAGTCAGAGGTCTTTAAGTTTTTAAGAGGAATAATGAGACACGACCTCCAAAATTTTTCGTACTTTACGAATTCCACTTTTATTAAAATAGTAGCGGTATTACAAGAGAGGTAGCCAATTGTTACTTACTCTGATAGTCAAGAAAGTAAAGAGAATAGATTCCTTTATAATTCTACTTAAAAGATATAGAAAACTGATTGAGGATAGTGACATGACGAACTGAGAGTAGCAGTCTTTTTTTTAAATAACCTATTTAAATTGCTATAAGACAAGGAAATTAAATAATGTAAATAAGTTAATTAATAACAATGTAATGGCTCATGATAAACAGTATTAATGTTAAAACTAAACACGTTCTATAATGAAATCTTGTTGTGACAAACATCATATTGATCATCGTACCTCAGTAGATAAACCCGAGTAATATACTAAAGTGTGCATGAAAAATTTCATTTGTAAAGAGCCCACTAATTGATTCTAACTCGAGGATATCACACGAAGAATGAGAAGACTGAGTCAAAAATACACACATACATACAGATATACAATATTAGTAGCATTGAACTACCGAACAGAGAGATACTGCAGCATAAAAAACATAGTGCTACACCATACTCTTACACTATTAAAATAATAATCAGGTGGGGAAATGACTTCTGTGGTGTAAGTAAGTCTATTAGTGTAGGAAAATGGAAAAAAAAAAAAAGGAAGAAGGAGTAGGAAAGGAAAAAACCAGGAGGGAGGGTAATTAAGGTCTCAGTATAAAACGGTGCATTTTCTGAGTCTATCTATGTAAAAATAAAGATATAATGTGAATGTCTTATTACTGTCTGGTTGTGACTAGAAACCCAAGAAGACCGGCCCCAGCAGACCCGGCCCCAACTACGTTAGAGTGTAGGCCCACCTCCACAAACCCCCGCGCGGAAGATGTGGAGCCCCTCCGCCCTCCCACACAAAAACACCCCCTCGTTATTTTACAAATCACGGCAACACTCTCACCAAGCATGTCTCACGTCTTTATAAGCCTCCCGGGGAATATTGAGAAAATCCGAGGTATTCTGCACTCTTAGAGAAATATTCACATTAAAAGGTCATATAACATAAAATTCTTTTCCCGTTACTGCTGGTAGGCCTTATTGAAATAGTGAAATAGAGTGGGTAGTAATTATGTGAGATTGTTTACTAGTGTGTATTTGGAGTGTCATATATGAAATACAACCGATCTCCTCCACTATCATATACTAATTTGTCGCTAAAACAGATTACCACAAGTAAGTCCGGACGAGACAAATAATATTGGTATAATAATACTATATAACGTGTAGACGAAAACGCTGGCACTATATATATATAGATAAACTATATATAGATTTGATAATATAATATAATTAAATATTGATAATATAATATATTATATTATAGACTCGTATATAAAATATATAATAATAATATATATATATAGAACAAGATATAAGCAGAGAAATGAGAATGAAAAATTGAAACCTTTTCTATAAATGATAAATTATAAAATTTTCATGTCCTACGTTGTCTAACTAAAGTATATATATGACACACGCACCCTTAAAGTCTTCACATTAGTAACAAAGTACAAAGTTAATTAAATAGTAACTTTGGTGAAAAAAATTAAAGTTTATAGAGTTTGATTGCATTTTAAAGGAAGAAATGATTTAATTAAAAAGAGAAATTAAAATATTATTATGTCTAAATTATTTGAAAATAGGGGTATAACTACTTAGGACGCCGCTTATTAGGTATTAATGATAAGTAGAGACATAATAATATATATAAATATATAATATAATTAGAGAATATATAATATATAATAGATATATATTAAGAGATATATATATAATAAATCATAATTAAAATAAAATATGATTATAAAATCAAAATGTAGTAATAAAGATTAATATAAAAGAATGAAAAACGCATATAAATATGAAAAAAAGAAAAATATATATAAATATATAAATAATATTAATAAAAATAAATATATTAATAAATAAGTGTAAAATTGTTTTGTAGCTAATATATTGATTTAAAATATATATATATAATAATAATATATATATAGGTTATTATATATAATATAAATAATATATAATTAATAAAATAATAAGAATAATATAGTAATAAAAAGATAATAATTTAATTTAATAATAATAGATATAATAAATAAATATATGATAATAAAGGATATGAAATATGTGATATGCACTACTCAAGAAATATTATGACCACGAAGCCGCGCATGCCCAATATAATATATATAGTAAATATATATATAAGATATATATAATAGATACTATAAAATATATATATATAAAGATAGATATATATTAAATAATATAAGTAATATATAAAGTAATATATGAGAAAAATTATATATATATATAAAAGAAATATAATATATATAATAATAAGATATATAAATATAATAAAGAAAATAAGATAGATAAAAATAATATATATAATTTAATATATATACCTTATATATATTAAAATTAAATAATTATATAAATATAAGAATATTATATATTAATAATAATAATAATTTAATAATTAATAATAGATTATATAATATAAAATATAAGTATAATATAATATAATAAGTTAATATATATAATAAATATATATATAAGATAATATAAATAGATATTATATATAGAAATATAAATTAATTATATATAAATATGATAAATATGAAATTATATATATATATAATTAACAAAATAATAATTATTAGTTATGAGTATATTGAAGGATCCATATATTAACAAGCTTTCTTAGCGATGATTTAATTTAATTTGGAATTTTATGGGTACCATATGCTTTTTCTTTCAAATTCAGATATTAGAGTATTTAAATATAATATTATTTATTTTTTACCAAAATGTGCATGTAAATAAACAATATGAATGTTTTATTTAATTATTTTTAAATATAAGAACGAGTGTTTAAATCTAGCCTAAGCTGAGGATATAAAAAAAAACTAGTAAATAAAAATTTAAAATTCGAAATAGAACATATGTATTTGATACATCCGTTACTATCAAAATCTTTATCTCTCCACTTTTCGAGGAAAGGCAATTAATATCAAAATGCGATGATATATCTTGACACACTATTATTGTTTAATTTATTTACTATAATATTTCATTTGTAATTAGTGATAGAATAGTATTCTTTCAGATTGCTATTTTCTACAAAAAAATAAATATAGAATTTTATCATAACTATTTGAACAGAAAATATTATTTGAAGTGAGAAAGAAATCAGTTACGATATTCTAATAATAAAATTAAACGCGTGCTAAGCCGATTAGTACCAATATTGTAGGATGATTGCCTTAACTTAAAATATATATAGTAAGATATAGTAGATATATATAGAGATTATTATATATATAGAAGACTAATAAGATATATATATATAATAATATATATAATAATATAAGATATATAGATAATATTATATATAATAATATAAATATAATAAAGATGTACAAATTAATAAGAATATAAATATATATATAATATAATTATATATATAAATAATAAATATATATATAGATAGATAAGATAATAATAAGATGTATAATTATTATATATAGTTGCAAAGAACATAACGTACTATATATATATAAGTACTTATTAAATAATTTAAGGAGAAAAAGCTAGTTACAATAAGAGACTGAAATCAGAAGTCTTGGGCTTCAACCAATACTCTATCTTAGACACAGGTAAATTTTAGTGTGGATTTACATGCTGACCAGCCCCAATTGCGCACAGGGAAACACCCTGAAGACGACAAGGCCCTAGAAGGAAAGGATACTACCTATATAGTTAAAGACAAATGATAGTTTGAACTCAGGTAAAGCAGTATAGAATATAAGTTATATATTAAACAGGCAGTCAACCGCTACGCCAATCGAAAATCAATATTAGGCTTCAATGCATGAAAATTATATGAATAGGATAATGTAATGAAAAAATTTTCCAAATGTAAAGTTATGGAAAAGATACAACACTAGCGTATCTGTATCACAAGTAAAGAAATAGGGGGAAAATAAAAAATAAGAGAAAAGCTGAATATATAATAGGAAAGGGATATATAACACTTTACTGATTACACTTTTCAGCTTATACAGCCTAGTAAAGCAAACTAGGCGTGAGCAACTAGAGTCAGAAGTGTTGTACACATCTAGAAAACCCATCACAGGCATCGCACAGTCTATCTGAATAGGCATCTTGATCTGACAATACTATACATTAGATTTTAATCCCTGTACACAGACACAATCGAACCTTAGATTTCCACTAATAGGAATTCCTTCACACCATTTATATTTTTCAATCAGGTTATCTACCACTAGATGTAGTTACTGCACTACACATTAGTCTCCTTAATTGTAGGAAATCATTACCAGGGAATATTGTACCAGTCCATCACATTCTAGCCGCACATGTCCAAAACCATCTCAACTGGCTTGTACTCTCATAAATACATATCAATTATCGGGCGGTAACTCACTAGCACTCTCTGTTATAATAGTGTCAATCTTCCGGTAACTCATGTCCCACAGATAACGTTTATATTCATCTTAATTTAATCTCAACACTCTTCACTTCCTGACAGTCTATCTAATATTATCTACGTACTTCTGTATCGTTTGATTATAGAGAAATTAGGAATTTTAAAGTAGAGCAATTTAAAGGAAAATAAAGATATATAGTAGTATTGATACGAACGATAGAGATGATTTAATGTATATATATATTTGTACAGCATTACCTACTAGATGGACGAACTATCTCTACTCGCCACTCCTCTCTGCAAGTCCTAACAAGAATGTAGGAGGAATACATACAATTTACCCAACAACTTTACACTTATGTGATTTTATTTCACGTGAAAATTCTTATCTCACTTCAGAGTTGAATCTAATAATGAATCTACATCAACTCTAGATTAATTTTGGGATATCTTTACTGGAACCTGTTATACAACTTGAGTATAACAGTAAATAACTCTAAATCGCCACAATCCAATACCAACGTACTACATCCGCTTATGTTCTGTTATCGCCGAGGATAAAACACCCCGTAAAAGTTCACCCCGGCTGGATGCTACTGTCTCCCGATGATATTGCCACATCTATGTCTTCGTCTCTTGCTAAATACACCGTTCGCACGATGTTATCACATTCACAATCCATGGCGGCACCCCCCACTCCAATCATGAAACATATACATTCCGAGATTATATTATGCAAAAAATACAGCAATATTTGAGCAGAATTTAAGTAGTTGATATTACCATCATTGTCAAGTTTAACAGGACCGTGCAATGCAGTAACTAAAGGGTGTGAAATTCCCGTATCCTATCAGCACACAATATATCGCTACTATCAGAACAGCTTAGTACTAAAATTTATAAAGCAGAGAAAATGTAAAGGTAACTAGCAACACAAGATGGCCCATGCCTTTCTCCAGTATTCTATTTCAATATACAATTTTCTCTACTTCCTACTATCCGTGTACATATACCTCTGTGTATGGCTCTTTTCATTAGTAATTCATTAGATTAGATATCCTATCAGACTTCATTTATAAAATTCATTCGCGACATCACTCGCGGGAGAGGACTCCATGACAGCCCATGACCTAAGAGCGTGATTCCTCCTCGCATCGGGCACTAACCGATAATACCCTCACTTTGTTTTCTATCAAAACGAACCTCTACCTCTGCCACTGTCGACTTACCACATGGCTACTACTGCATGACTTGACATAGGTTATATAACGATTTTCAACATTCTCCAAATACTTAAAGACGGAATATCAAAAGTCAATTCACTTCTATTTGCCCGGAAACATAGAATCCATAGTTGGCCCCAACACTCTCCATGGATCTGTTGTGCGCCTCTAATTTCACACTTATACCACGACTTCCCTTCTTCATTCATACTCTCAGGCTTCAAGGTCTCAGGTCAGTGATATTGATCTATGGCCTCGTGTGATGCGCACTCTTGTTACACTGTATGTGGTACAGTCTCTCAACACTAACTTGCTTTTCATATGCCTTGGTTTTTTGATTTAATTGGAAAACACCTGTCAATGTCATTATCGATACAAAAATGTCCAAAGAGAATACAGAGTAGAAGTGGATATTATATTCTCTCCTCATGTACACGATAGGAAAGCGATGATAATGATTATAAGTTCCCTCGTTGCCATCACGATCAATGACGCACAACACACACATATCTGCATAAGGGAGATCTTTTAATAAGATGTTTAGTTATTGAGATTCTCTATGTAGTTCCAGGCCTTTCCTGAATCTTTAAAAAACCCTTTATGTATCTCTGGGTTGTCTCACTTCCCAGCGACACGACATGATATCGTCCAATTGATCCAATGGTGTGCTACGGATGTCGTTATGCTTTGTGGTTCTCACTGCATACCCATCCTGTACAGAGGATACTTATATTTAAATCTTCGTGGCCGATTGTCCACATTTAAACTAGAATTCTAATGTTAAATTAATATACACAATTATTACACAAAAGTTACCACATAATATCCTTATCGTTTCAGGTCTTAGTATACAAGTTCTCTACTCGTGAGAGATATACCTTATATCTAATACTACCCTCATCTTGTGTTCTCCGGTGTCTTTATTAACTTAATAGTACATATTATATGCGATGAAGGAATACTTCAGATTTGATTCGTGCGTGCGATACTTAATTGTTGGAATAGGTATCAGAAAAAATCTGATATAGTAATATAAACAATATATAAATTTTTTGACATGACAGGTTTAAAGAGAAATGAAATAGTTAGAGTAGTGAAGAATTATTCTTGTGAGAGGAAAGAGATTATATTTTTAAGGACTTCTTACCAAACACAAGAGTTTATATTAGTATCCTAAGATTAATAGTGTAATAAAATAAGATAATAAGCATCCATATGATAAATAGTTATTTAAATTTAAATTTAAATTTTCGTTTGTAATTAAAGTGAAATTGCTGAAATAGTTAAGTGAGGGAGTTAAACAGGAAGTTGGGGAGATAATCGATCTATAGTTATTATACATTATTAAGAACTCACTCACGCATTCTCTAAGCTTCATGGAGCATACTTACTTAGCATAACAAGTACCATGTTTCCTAGTAATATATTTCACTTTGTTTAGAGCGAAGAATTATATATTTCACATGATCCAGCTGTTAGATACCTATTATAAATGTATTAGAATGATACATATGTAGTATCAAGCGCAAGGATAAAAGTAACGCGGCTACCGTACGAAGCGTGACATGTCAGTACACGTTAATGCTCACCCAATGTACCAAGACCTTACCGGTTTAGTCCACCGTACAGGCCGACCTTTAACCCGGTATATAATATATAATATTATATATATATAATAAGAGTTATATTTAACAATTGTTATATTATTTAAATTAAGTATTTTTAGGGTACTGTGAGATAATAATATAAGAGGGAGAAAATACATTAAAAAAATTTTAATACTAGCTGTTAATTAAGGTATTATAAGGAACCACACATTATAAGGAACAATATATATATAGTATAATATATAAATAAGAAAGGATATTCAATAGGCATTCGGCTCAAAAAACTCAATAGTAAAATTGTAACATAGTGAAAAAAGAACTCAAACCCAAGACGCTATGAGGAAGTAGAAGCTATATGCGGGTACATAAACACATAAAATATTGTAAAGAGGTGAGATGATAAGAATCTCGCATATAGAAAATTTGACAAGAGGTAGGTAGTCTAACGTGAGTAGAATAATGTAGAAAGAGAAAGCAATGTGACAAAAGCTCATGTCAGATCAAGTGGCTCAATTAAAGATAAGAGTAGAAGTAGTGAGGGATATCATGTGAAAGGAGAATATATATATAGTGGTAATTATTGATCTAATAAAAGGAGAATATATATATATAAATGAGTGATGCGTCACGCTAGCGTGAAGGCGTAGAAAAGGGTGCTATGCCAACACAAGACAATCTCACAAATCGTCGAATATAATATGGAATAGCGTCACAATTAACTGAATATATAACGTGCGCGCTTGCGAATCCAAAAGGTCGGTGATAGTATGGTAAGTCTACGAATTAAATGCTATGTAATTAAGTACACGGTGTATTACTCTTACTAAACAAGGTTAAAAAAATCTGGAGACTCAAAAAACTGGTTACTATTATATATAATATACCAAGTAGGGTTCCCACCATCAGCTCTGTAGGACTCAACTACTAGTACCATATAATCCCTTACGAGGCGATAAACATACGTGAAATACTTTTGACGAATCACTGTCACTGAAAATACAGCCCTAATCGATGATAACTAACCGAACTTTAAGAGCCAACACAATATTGCAACGCGATTCATACTCTGCATCTTACCTAACAATCATTCATTCCACCTGAACATAAAATGCTGTAGCTATCTTGCACTCACTCCTGCCAAGGAATAGACACCAACGTCATACGAATGGACCGGGCTGAAATAGAGCTATTGTCAGATTACAATAACAAAATAACACTCTAAATACGGCTTATATCCTCTTCACGAACTTCGTTCAACAGTATAATTCAGAACTCACAATAATAAAAATTTATTTTCAAAATGGTCGACACATTTTTTAAACAAATAATAACAAGAACAAAATGACAATAATAGTACTAAAAAGACTAAATAATGCAAAAAGAGGAAGTCTGGGATACGGGGAATTCCCTTCGCCCAAAATGTGTTCATTTGAGTGGTCAGTCTGATGGTGCATATAAGGTAATGCTGATTAAACTTGTTAGAGCGGTACTGAGTAAAAAAACTTTCAATAAAGCGATTCAAAAGTATTCAATTCTCAAAAATCAAATTTGAAGATATTGATTAAAAAGAAAGATATATATTAATATAATATATATATAATAATATATATAAATAATATTATTAATAGTGATATATAAATTATATATAAGAGAGTAATAATTTATTATATATATAGATATAATATGTATATTAATAGTATATATATAATATATATATATATAATATAATATATTAAATATATATATATAATTTAATATTAAATAAATATATATATTATATAAAAAATATATATATATATAAAAAATATATAAAGAATATATGTAATATATATAATATTACGTAGCAGCTTCTTTAATTACATGAAATGTTTGAAATTAGCTGCAAAAGAATTGGAAAGTCAAATGAAAATTATTGATTATATATGAACCAGTTTAAATAAGATTTATTAATCTATACCAATTGGCACTGCGAAAAAGTTATGAGGATTCTCCCCATAAATTCTAATTATTATACAGGAAAAAACAAATTTGAAGAATATATATCGTCTACAAAGGGATCGACCGTACATCATAAAGTCACCCTCCCGTGATGATAATTGATTAAAAAAAAAATATAATATAAGTAATATATCTGCTAAAACCTGTTTAAAAAAAATATTGCATTATATTATTATGCATCTTATTAAAAACTAAACCATGACATGTTATAAATATATTTGAAATTTGAGTGAAGACTTCATATTACTTTTTGGGGTTATGTCACATCGAGTTTCTTTTACCTTTTAAAATTTTAGAAGTAGTGGGAGAGGGAGAGGGAGAGGAGGAGAGAAAATGGAGTCATTTGAAAAGCATGTACTTCATAATTTAGTTTCTTGATAAGAT
>JABUQX010003930.1:0-83731 GCA_015478945.1 Trachelipus rathkii | reverse complement strand
AAAATTGTAACTAGTGGTAATGGTAGACATAGTTTAACCCTGGTGGTGGAGCAAATATTAGAATCCCTCAGACAGAGGCTTCACCCCTGTCTTGTAATAATAATTAGTTTCCAAGAAGTAGAAATTTGCTTATTAAGATTCCTATCTGTATTCCTTGTTTTCTGAATAGAAACAAGAAACATTAGGAACCTAAAATAAAAGTTTTTACATTGGAAACTTGTCTTTCTTCTAGAATGCTTTGCATTTCTAGAGATTGACTATTCCTACAAATAATAATTGTTGGTAGTCATTACCTTAATAATAATTATAAATTATTATTATTATATTATTATTATTATATTATTATTATCATTTATTTTAGTGTAGCTAGTATAATTATTATCTATTATTATTAATTATTATTATTATTATTATTATATATTATTAATTATTATTATTATTATTATTATTATTATTATTATATTATTATTATTATTAATTATTGACTTTCTAGTACTAATTATGAAGTCTAGTAGTGTACTGTTATTTTACCGTTATCACAACAAAATTGTTGTTATTATTGTTTCATTATCTTCGGAAATTGACTAGAGTTTTTTTTCATCTTTGTCCACTTCCGAAAATATATATATTTTCCAACTTCGAAAAATTATACTACATCTCGTTCGATAACTATCTTGTTCGATAACGTGGTTACACATATTCGGAAATTCAGAAATAACTTCGTAATAAAAAATTATAATTTCAAATATTAAAGCGACTTCCATAAAAAAAATAAACTTAGTAAATTATCAATAAAAATAATATAAAAAATAAATTTCAATTAAATTTAATATACGACAAAACTTTTTCGTCCCCAAAATCATCATAAATAAAAACTCAGTTCTTTTTATGGGCATTCGGTCTATATAGCAGTATATTACAGAGTCAATAATTATTCTCATTCCACTTGTATATATATATATATATTAAATCCTGGTCCACACTGATCCACCGAGTATATAGTATATATTACAATTTTATATTCCACTATTCATTGGCCTCCTTCCAAGCTAATCGCAGCGAAATGGTACCGCGCCAGAGATTGTTTGAAGTAGGAAGAAATGTAAGAGTTTTGGTGACCTAGTCTCAGGTAAGCTAAGCTATTAATGAAGACAGTCACAACTATACATTCATTCCCTACTTCCACAAATCTCTGGCCGTTGTACCACTTTCGCTCGATTAGCTTGGAAGGAGCCAATGAATAGTGGAATATAAAATTTGTATAGATATATATAAATATACTCGGTGGACCTCGTGTGGACAGGATATGTAATATAAGTAATTATAATATATATACAATGAATGAAGAAAATTATTGACTCTGTAATGATACTGCTATATAGAACCGAATGCCCATAAAAAGAATGAGTTTTTATTATTTGATGATTTGGGGACCGAAAAAAAAGTTTTGTTGTATATAAATTTAATTGAAATTACCCTAAATATAATTTTTATTGATAATGTCATTGTGAGTTATATGGAAGTCGCTTTATATTTGAAATTATAATTTTTTATTACGAAGTTATTTCTGAATTTCCGAATATGTGTAACCACGTTATCGAACGAGATGTAGTATAATTTTTCGAAGTTGGAAAATATATATATTTTCGGAAGTGGACAAAGATGAAAAAAAACTCTAGTCAATTTCCGAAGATAATGAAACAATAATAATAATAATAATAATATTAATAATAATAATAATAATAATATTAATAAACAATAACAATAATTAATTAATAATAATAACAATAATTAATAATAATAATAATAATAATAATAATAATAATAATAATAATAATAATAATAAAAAGCAGTATACTAGCTACACTAAAATAAATGATAATAATAATAATAATAATAATAATAATAATAATAATAATAATAATAATAATAATAATAATAATAATAATAATAAATAATTATTATTTGTAGGAATAGTCAATCTCTAGAAATGCAAAGCATTCTAGAAGAAAGACAAGTTTCCAATGTAAAAACTTTTATTTTATGTTCCTAATGTTTCTTGTTTCTATTCAGAAAACAAGGAATACAGATAGGAATCTTAATAAGCAAATTTCTACTTCTTGGAAACTAATTATTATTACAAGACAGGGGTGAAGCCTCTGTCTGAGGGATTCTAATATTTGCTCCACCACCAGGGTTAAACTATGTCTACCATTACCACTAGTTACAATTTACATGCACGGAAATCGCGGAGTGAAAGTTACACAAAGTTCAGAAAACTCCGCGAACTCTTGGTCAAAAATTATTATTTACGGCAAAAATCTATGATGCATATATATTATATAAGCGATCTAAACCGCATTAATTGATGATTTGAAATTATAAAAATTATAATTTTAAGTTTTATAAATATTTAATTTGAAATATTTGAAATAAATACAATCGTAAAAATGCATTCCGATTTTGTCTCATTTATGAGGTAAATTCTGAGACCACGTGCTCAACTATTAAGGCGATTTTTTATTATTTCTAAATAAATATTTATAATTTTATATATATATTTTAATAAATATTTATATAAAGAGTAATTTTCAGTTGTAATATTTACGGGAGGAATGTTACAATAATACTTTTATGACAAGAATCACTTCTAAGGCGAATATTGAAAATGCAAAACTTCGTTCTGAAATTTTACAAAAAAACTTTCTTTTGATTTTTATTTAATAATTTTTAATCTTTTTATATACTACATTCTTTGGAATTTAATTTCAAGTTTTAACATTACTAACAGATGATTCTCATTTTTTAGTGACGAGGCGGTAATTTTTGACCTACTATCTAAGTGAAATTTTTGATCTTTACAATAGCGAGATTTTTTCTCTATGAAACATTTACCATAATGAATTTTATTCCTTCAATTTCTATGTTTTGATTACTTTTCTTTCCTTTTTATTATTATTATTTTTATCCAAATCTCTGAATTTAAATTTTTATAACTATTCCTTTTTATTAAAATTTTCCCAAATCTCTTATTTTCCCAAATTTTCCCTTTAGCGTTTTTGCTTACTTCTTGAGTATGAGTTTAAATATTTGCATGTATAAAAAAAAATAAACAAAAATCAGTATACATCACGTTGGGTAAAAATGTGTTTGTAAATATCATACTTTTAAGCTTTCGCCGAAGAGAGGGGGAGAGAGAGAGTAAAAGATAGACAAAAACCTCGAAGATATCTCCACCTACAAATAAAACTGGACATCTAAAATTAAGACGAAGTAAAATAAAAGGTGGTTTGAAAGATGATCGGCGCGGATTTTTGGTCTTCAGTGACAGAAACCAAAGAACCAAAAAAACGTGGGTCGATCGGATTTTAATTCAAACCTTGCGAACTATTCTATAAGAAACGCCACAATATTATATAGTACCTCGTGGGCCTACGATCAATTTGAAATTGTCCTTTACAGAACAACACAAAAGGAAGAGGCTGAGTTAATACATAAAATTATGGCATTTATCAAAAAATGACATGAAGCGAATCAAAAAACTATTGCCTTTTTTGCTAACACCTGCAAGGAGAGAAGGGGGGCCAGATGGCCATTAGTGGGGATCCCTAAGTTGTCCAGAAAGGCATAATAATGACATACCTATACAAATTTCCTAAAAATCACTGTTTAACGGAAGGAAAGTTTTCAATGGTTCCGTTGAGAATTTATAAAAAAAAAGCATTCTCAACCCTGAATTAAATGTCGGTAAGACGCCTCCGAAAACCGGCGCTGAACCTCTAAAAATGATGGGGGAAGCTCATTAGAGGAACAAGCTTCATCATAAAAAATATTATACTACGTTAACTGCATTATAAATGAATCTTGTAGAATCTCTATTATGACTCGGAAATACAAATTATAAGGACGGAGTCTATATTGTTGAAAGAGCAGTGATTAAGAGATAGAATGCCAAACTCAGTCGCGCTCGACTCTTTATAGTCCACGAAAACGACGCTGAGGAGTTGGCGATGCGTAATTAATTAAATAAACCTCAATTTTAATTATTTACGTTTAAACAACAAATTTATTACATCAAAAGATAGCAAATTTAAAACTGTATACTAAATAAATAAATTTGTTGAATAGGGTGATGTGAATTTGTTATAAAAATTATCGAAAGTTTCAATGGCAGTCTTTGGCAACTTTTCACATGTTTGATACAGGATATTTTTTATCTCATAGAGAAATATATGATAAATATAACTTTTCAATTAAGGATAATTATCAATTTTAACAACAATTAATAAGACCAGTATTCTCTACTGATCAATTTGGTACAAGAATCAAGTCTCTAGCACAATTATGAAGCAAGATATGTTAATACTTCAATATAGAAAATGCAAGGTCAGCCGGGGTCAAATACTTGACCTTTCGATTGAAGGAGGTCAATGACATTTATACAAGTAAAAGGTTAGAGTGTTGGGATCAATTTGAAATACTAACCATCTCCGATATCCCTGAAAGCACCTGGGCAAAACGAAGAGGGAGAAGGGATAATTTCCATTGAATGTGGCATTTTTGTAGGCGGGCCACTCTAGTCTCATATATCAGCACTATCCAAACTTTGATCAACCTTTAAGATCTTATCACACACACATATCCACTTAGTATAATATCTGCAACACATATGCTTCACACTTTTCAAAAACATTAAATATTCCACAAAACGCGTTTTTTTTTATTGGTTTCATATTTCTTTAATTTTGAAGGAGGAGTAAATATACTATATATAATACCTTATAATATATAAAAAATATATATATATATATATATATATATTTATATACTATACGTATATATAATATAATATATATAAATATATTATCGAAATATTATATTGATTTTGGCTGAAAATTGGTACAATAATAGTTTTTGACATGAATAAGAAGAATCCGGTTAAATTTTTAACAAAATATGATAGGGGGGGGGCTCCAGCCCCTAACCCCATTTTTGGGGGTTACAGGTAACCCAGGGGTCCCAAACTTGGGACCTTTTACTATTTATTATTAAATGAATTAATATTGTGAATTTCAAGGGCGTAGCCCAATTATAAGGGATACTTTACTCTTATGAGCCTTTATCAGACTACGGTATTGAAATCTGAAATTTCTTGGTGCAAAATTGCACCGACTCGTAGAGCAGTTTTATTAATAAATTTTAATTTTTATACCAAAAAAGATTTATTAGATTACTTATAGTATATTATGTTACTATAATAATAAGAATCAAGATGGTTCAATGTAATACACGACCTCTCAACCGCAATTTTGGACCACCACTCGCAATACATCCATTGTACCTTTTATATGAATACTGGCCACCAACAGTGGCAGATGGAGGGTAAATAAAAAAATGTACGACATTATACTACACCCAGACACACCACAACAGAAAGAAACTTGTATATGTGCTGTATCGTGTAAGTTACTATAATATCGCCCTATAACAACGGACTAACAAAGAGAAGAGAATAATATACAGGAAATAAGTATACTTTTTTATTCGCCAGACTGTGTCTGAGCTAAATATATAGCACATATATCTTTCTGAGAGATGTGCACGGTGTGGCACACTCAGGCATATGTAATATAACTTAAACTGTCACGTCTTGCATACTCTGAGTTTCAAAATATTCACCACTAAAACAGGAAGGCAATGACACTGATTTCATTAAAAGGGGGGTGGTTTTCCTTTTCTTTTTATAAGGATAAAGGTGGGTTAATAATCCCGAACCACCAACAGTATCAAAGTCAAGGGAATTACGGAAACCCTTCCCCCAAAGAAATTTCCATCCCAAGACTACTGTTTCTCGAAGAATATTATAAGGTCATCACCTTTAGTTCTGAGAGTAAATGTATTTTGAAACGAATATACAAGGCACTTGAAATTACATTACACAGTCAGTATGTCCCGGCACACACAACCCTGAAGTAAGAAAACCCCTAATGCCGTACAAAAGGAGCTTAACTACTTTTGAAGAGTCCTGGGGACACTGGTGAGAGGAATACACAGTTCACGTTTGAATTAAAGTATAAGTAAGAAATTTATTAGATTATTTTTAATGATCAATAGCAAGAGAATTTATATGATAAGTTTTTTGATGTTGTCTAAATGGTTAATAATGTTGACGCCGAAGCTTAATTCAATGAATATAGCTTTTGACCGACGTTTAGCCAGGTTGTTGCCTGACAATGGTTCCTTTGAGGAAGAAGTTTAATGAAGTAAATGATTCTTCTTTCGTGAAGAATCATAAATATTAAAAAATAATAAAAAGGGGAGATACAAATGAACGATTACACGAGTAAGTTTGCCTTTCATTGAGCAAAGAAAACCGAAAGTACAATGACATCAGTTTAAGGAAATGCTATGCTCGCAATTTCCAATAAATGAATTTATAAATTTTAATTGTTAAATTTTGAATAATATATAAACTTACACCAACCATTGTGAGGAGGTGAAGTTAAAAAGAAATTCCAAATAGAGATTACTATAAAACTTCCTTATATGGGAAGAGGAATTTAAAAAAAAAAAAGTGAGAGTTCTCACAAGTCTCAAAGTGGAGACAATATAAACTGATTAATAAAATAATTTTTTAAATGATTTACAAATTTTTAAAGAGGGGGGGCGACACCTCCCATCATCCCCAAGTCTCAGTTGAGTACATTAAATTGGAATTCGTTCAAAATTAATTTGTAAATAGTAATTGTTTCACCAACCTCCGCAGAGGCAAGAGAAGGGGTGGGGGGAACACCTCCCCTATCCCCAAGTCTCAGTTGAGACAATAAGAGAATGAACTATTTTTTAAAACAAATATGTAATGGTGCGCATTATTTACAGCTCCCCCTCCCTCGGCACCTACGAGAGAGGAGAAAAACTTAAAACTAAATATGTGATTGAGTTGGACAGTTGTCCTTTAAGAAGATATAATAGTGGTCTAAAAAGCACCACTAAAACAAAGGGGTATGTTTTACCCTAAATAATAATTTTTTAATAAGTTGGGAGTTCCCAAAGTCTCAGCCGAGACAATAAAATTTTCAAAGATATTTAAAAACTAAATATTTAAATGAATTGTACAACTGACCATGCTGGAGATCAGTTGTAAAAAGATGTTAAAGATTACAACATGTAATTTTATGGTAAATGGAACTAACCATGTTGAAAATTAGAACCAACACAACCAATATAAATGGACAGTTGACCATGCTGGAGATCAACTGACCATAAGAAACAACCATGCTGGAGATTGTTTAAACAAACAGCTATGCTGGAAACTGTTTTTAATAAGATGTTAAATAAAGCTAACCATGCTGGAGATTAGCTTATAAAAGATGTTAAAGATTACAACATGTAATTTTATGGTAAATGGAACTAACCATGTTGAAAATTAGAACCAACACAACCAATATAAATGGACAGTTGACCATGCTGGAGATCAACTGACCATAAGAAACAACCATGCTGGAGATTGTTTAAACAAACAGCTATGCTGCTGCTGGAAACTGTTTTTAAAAAGATGGTAAATGGACAACTGAACATGCTGGAGATCAGTTGACCAATGCGAAATTTTAAAACAACCTTAACCTAACTTAAAAACTAACTTAATACTAAGGAGCCTCAGAAGACCCCAGCGCAAAAAAAAAAAAAGAAAAAAGAAACTATATACAAGAGAAATATTTTTTCAAAATTGTTACAAAATAAGGTCATGTAGACCTAAAAAAGACAGAACTGCAATAAGTTAACTGTCAAGAATAAACAAATGACTATGTAAGTCAAGTGTTAAATGAGGGTGACTATGCTGGGAGCCAACCACTCAACAATGATTGAATTTTAAAATATACTAAATTTTTTAAAGGACAAATGACTATGCTGGAAGTCAAATGCCTAATAATTAAGGAGACAAAGTCAACTTAATTTTGAGAGCAAAGAGCAGTATGATGCTCCGAAGATCCACAATTATAACAATTTTTTCGAGTCTGACACTCACGGGTCAGATGTTGGGATGATAAACACTTCCCACACCATTTATGATTTTTAATAAATTGCTCTCTAAGTTCTATAGCGGGGAGAAGGTCACACTCTACAGCATAATGACCTCCCTGACAAAATCTACATTGTTTAATATTTTTTATATAATTTTTATTTTGGTGTGGGGTGTTGTTGTTATGAACGTTTTGTTTTGGTATTGCTCCTTGTCTCTTCCAGTTGTTATGAGAAGGTGAAGTATACTCTGACCTTTGAGAAATATTATCCTTGCTGGATAAAGTTTGCCCTGAGGCTTCTAAAACCGTGAGAGATTGATTTAACATTTTAAAAAGATGTTCAAGGGTCCAACTTTTACCGGCATTTTCCCAAGCAACTTTTTCTTTGAATTGAGAGGGCAATTTTTGTGCTAGTAAAACACCCAAGATAGTGGAACAAGAACTGTCATCGACAGTTATACCCTTTGTTTTTAGGGATTCGGTGTAACATTTTATGTTAGCTTTAAAGTTATAGAGGTCAGGGTAGTTATACTCCGTATTTAATTTTAATATTAAGGTCTCCTTGACCTTTGCTGGATTATTAAAATCTTCTTTGAGAAGATTACGAATAATTTTATAACTGGTGGCTGTGACGGCATAACCTGAAACCATCTGCTTAACAGTGCCTTGAAGGCAATCCAAAAGCAAGCCCAAGTTGCTAGATCAGAATTATGACCCAACAAATGTCGAAGACTTCGATGAAAGAGATATCAAGATTTACCCACAAAGGTGGTAATTTTGTTAATAGGCGTTTAACATGGCTCGCTCCTAGGAGCAACCGGCAAAGGTGAAGGAAGCTGAACGACTATAATTTTTAATTTTATATTTAAGGGCACTAATAGAATCTAATAAAGCAGTATGCTGAATGTAATTGTCCTCATCATCAACGAGGATATTTTCATCGTCCAAAAATTGAGCGATGTTGTTGTCAGTTTCGGCCAATCTAATATCTAAATTTTCTAAATTAGTTACAAGGGAATCTAGTTTGGAAATATTAGTATTTGGGTCTAATAATTGGGTAGTGGCCTCGTTAATAGCCTTGACAGCACGACACCGTAAAACTTTACGTTGTCTTAAATGCATATCATAGACTTTGAGGTCACTGTCTGATAAATCAGACATGGGAGACGCCATATTAAAATCAAAGTTTTAAAATATATAAACAGAGAAAAAATGTGTCTTGAGACACAAAAAGATATTAAAATTTTCAAGATTAAATTTAAATTACTATAAAACAAAGTTATGTGGAAGAATATGTCAAGTACACAGATAAAAAAGCTGAGTGTCTTGAGACACATAAAAGATAAAATTTTCAAAACTATAAGATTAATGAAATAATACCAAGACAGTACAAGTACAATAAAATAGTACAAGTACAAGTGCTTAGTACAAAAATAATGTGTCTTGAGACACAAAAAAGATATTAAATTTCAAAACTATAAGATAAATGTAATTATGTTCAACAAAGATGTGGAACCGATAACCGGTCTCAAATTACCGTATTAAAAGCGCTGGATTGTTAAAAAAAATTATACATAAAGTGTCTCGTGACACAAAAAATCAAGTTAAACTAGTTATTATATATATATATACGCGATAAAACCGGTAATGTAATCTTACGCGGCGTATCACGAAAAAATATATATATATCAAATATATATAAAATATATAAACTATTGTTTACAAAAAAATATGAACCCCACGATCATGAGTGGGATTTTATATTATATATATATAAATAATTTTATGAATATAATATTTTAAAAATTTAAATACAAAATATCACTAAGTTGAAAGTGTTTACACAATTTATAAAATAAAATTTAAACATTTGATAAAAAAAACAAAAAAAAACAGTCTTTAATAAAACAAGATAAATATTTTACTAATGTAAAATTAAATGATGTTCAAAAAAAACTTCCATTATTGCAAATTTTATTTGAAAGATATATTAAAAACGTAAAATATCCACCAATAAAGAAATTTATTATTTATATATATATAAAATTATTTTGAATATTAATAAATTCAAATATTTTTTAAAAAAATACAGTTGTATTTTTATTATTTAATGTTTATAAATGTTTAAATATTTAGATGAATAAAAATCCCCAATTTGGGGTTAATAACATTTGCCAAATAGTTTTTAATAAATATGTTGAATAAATGGTTTTGATAGAGCCAGTAAGTTTGGATTTGAAGATCTGAAGACTTGTGTCTCTCATAAGCTCCCACACAAAAAAATAAAACCCTAATAGAAATTTGTTTAATGTATATTTAAATTTGGGGAAAAAACAACAAAGTTGAGATCTCACTCGGGTCCAAGTGTACAAACACCACTAATTACCTGTAGCAAAGCGCACAAAGATAAACCCGGTGATAAAAATATTTAAATAAAGTTTATAAAAAAAGCGCAAAAAAGAAATGTAGAATTATTTTTTAGGAATATTAGGGATCGTGTGCCAAGTATTAAGGCAACACAAAGTTGAGCGCTAAAAAATGGTTCGAAAATCAAATCCGAAGGACCTGAATGAGGACGAGGCGCCACTTAAATGGGGGATTAAGACCTAGTCTCAGTATCTGGCTAATTGAAGACAGCATCACAACTCTACATTTCTCCTACTTCCAAACAAATCTTGGCGCGGTACAACTTTTACGCTCGATTAGTGGAAGAGCCAATGAATATGGAATATAAATTGTATATATAATAACTCGGGACCTCGTGACCAGGATATTAATTATATATATATACAAGTAATGAAGTAAATTATTGACTCTGATATACTGCTATATAGACCGAATGCCCATAAAAGAACTGAGTTTCTATTATGATGAGCTTTGGGACGAAAGTTTGTCGTATATGAAATTAATTGAAATTTTACCTAATATATTTTTATTGATAATTTACTAAGTTTATTTTTCTATGGTATTCTTAATATTAAATTTAATTTTTATTACCAATGTTATTTCTGAATTTCTGAATATGTGTAAACACGTTATCGAACAGATGTAGTATAATTTCGAAGTTGAAAAATATATATATTTTGAAGTGGACAAAGATGAAAAAAAACTCTAGTCAAGTTCCATATCATCTGTAATAACAACAATTTTTTGTGGGGTACACGATTTACCTTACACTACTAAGACTTCCTATAATTAGTACTATGAAAGCAATAATATAATCATAAAATAATAATAATAAATAATAAAATAAAATAATATAATAATAATATAATAAAAAAGCTTAACATTAACTACACTAAATATGATAATAATCATAATATAATAATATAATAAAATATAATTATAATGTAAGGAATAATTACTTAAGTTACATAGAGGAATAGTCAATCTCTAGAAATGCAAAGCATTCTAGAAGAAAGACAAGTCCAAGTAAAACTATTTTAGGTTCCTTATGTTCTGTTCTATTCAGAAAACAAAGGAATACAGAAGAATCTTAATAGCAAAATTTCTACTCTTGAAACTAATTAACAGACAGGGTGAAGCCTCTGTTGAGGATTCAATATTGCTCCACCACAGGGTTAAACATGTCTACCATGCCACTGTTACAATTCATGCACGGAAATCGCAGGAGTGAAATTACACAAATCGGAAACTCGCTGAACTTTGGTCCAAAATTTATTATTTTAACGCAAAAATCTATGGATGCTATATAATATATGGATCTAAGCCATTAATTGATGATTTGAAATATAAAAATTATAATTTAAGTTTTATACTTTAATTTGATATTTGAAAATACATCGGAAAAATGCATTCCGATTGTTCATTAATTGAGGTAATTCAAGCCATAATGTAAATAAGAGTATTCGATATCAAATAAACTATTAATATTTAATATTAATTTTAATAATATATATAAAAGTAATTTTCAGTTGTAATATTTACGGGAGGAATGTTACAATAATACTTTATGACAAGAATCACTTCTAAGGCGAATATTGAAAATGCAAAACTTCGCTCTGCCAATTTACAAAAAAAAACTTCTTATTTTATTTAATAATTGTAATCTTTTTTTCTATTACATCCATTAGAATTTAATTTCAAGTTTTAACATTAATAAAAATGGTTCTCATTTTTTAGTGACGAGGCGGTAATTTTTGACCTACTATCTAAGTGAAATTTTGGATCTTTACATAGCGAATTTTCTCTAATGAAAACATTACCATTAATGAATTTTATTCTTCAATTTCTAGTTGATTACTCTTTCCTTTTTATATTATTATTTAATTCTAAATCTCGAAATTTAAATTTTATGATTTTCCCTTTTATTAAAATTTCCCAAATGGAAAAACATTAATAATTTGCTTACTCTGAGCTATGATCTTAAATATTTGATGTATAAAAAAAAATAAAAAAAATCAGTATACATCACGTTTTGTAAAAATGTGTTTGTAAATATCATACTTTTAAGCTTCGCCGAAGAGAGAGGAGAGAGCGAGAAAAGATAGACAAACTCAGAATATCTCCACCCTACAAATAAAAACTGACATCTAAAATAAACGAAGTAAATAAAAGTGTGAAAGATGACGGCGCGGATTGTATGGTCTTCAGACAGAAACCAAATAACCGCAAAAAAACGTGGGTCGATCGGATTTTAATTCAAACCTTGCGACTATTCTATAGAAAACCCACAAATTATATAGTACCTCGTGGGGCCTACATTCAATTTGAAAATATCCTTTACAGGAACACACAAAAAGAGAGGCTGTTAATACATAAAATTATCATTTTCAAAAAAATGACATGAAGCGAATACAAAAACTATTGCCTTTTTGCTAACACTGCAAGGAGAGAAGGGGCCAGAGGCCATGAGTGGGATCCCTAAAGTTGTCCAGAAGCTAATAAGACATACCTATACAATTTCCTAAAAACTGTTTACGAGGAAGTTTCAATGGTCCGTGAATTTATAAAAAAAAAAGATTCTCAACCCTGAATAAATGTCGTAAGAGCTCCGAATAACCGCGTGAACCCTAAAAATGATGGGAAGCTCATTAGAGAACAAGCCTTCATCATAAAAATATTATACTACGTTAACTGCATTATAAATGGAATTTGTAGAATTCATTATGACTCGAAATACAAAGTACTAAGGACGGAGTCCTATATTGTAAAGAGCATGATTAGAGATAGAATGCCAAACTCAGTCGCGCTCGACTCTTTATAGTCCACAAACGACGCTGAGGAGTTGGCGATGCGTAATTAATTAAATTAACCTTCAATTTAATATTTAGTTAAAACAACAAATTTATATCAAAAAGAGCAATTTAAACTATAACTAAATAAAAATTGAGGATGGGAATTGTTATCAAAAAATTCATCGAAAAGTACAATGGCAGCTGCAACTTTCCAACATGTTGATACAGATATTTATCTCATAGAGAAATATATGATAAATATAACTTTCAATTAAGGAGAATTATCAATTTTAACAACAATAATACGGAGAAAAATTTCAGATCAATTTGGTACAAGAATCAAGTCTCTAGTACAATTATGAAGCAAGATATGTAATCACTTCCAATAGAAAAATGCAAGTCAGCCGGGGTCAATACTGACCTTTCGATGAAAGGAGGTCAAACTTTTAACAAATAAAAAAAGGGTTAGGAGTGGTTTGGGGAATTGTCAATTTTGGAAAATACCTTAACCATCTCATATCCCTGAACACTGGGCAACGAAGAGGAGAGGTACACTTCAAATAGTAATTTCAAATTGATGGCCTATTTTGTAGCGGGCTATTATGTTATATTACGAAACTACAACCTTTGATCAATATAAATGTATCAAAATGTAATTCTAATCTGTTAGTAAATGAAAAGTTTGAGAGTTCAAAACGTTGTCAAAAGAAAGCTAGATGCAAACCGGTTTTTTTGATTACAAAATGAAGCTATTTTGAAGGAGGAGTTAAATGAACATATATAATACCTATATATAAATAAATGATATATATATATATAATATATATATATATATATATTATATATAATATATAGATATATATATATATATTATATATATACTATATATATATATACGAAATATATAATTTTGGACTGAAAATTGGTACAATAATAGTTTTTGACATGAATAAGAAGAATCCGTTAAATTTTTAACAAAATATGATAGGGGGGCTCCAGCCCCTAACCACATTTTTAGGGGTTACAAACTTTTTAAGTATCACCTTTTTACTATTATATAAATGAATTAATTATTCGTGATTCAGGCGTAGCCCAATTAAAGGATACTTTACTTTAGAGCCTTTATCAGACTACGGTAATGAAATCTTGGTGCAAATTTGCACCGACTCTCAGAGCAAGTTTTTGAATAAATTTTAATTTTTATACAAAAAAAAATAATTAAGATTATTATAGTATTATTATTTTACTAAATTAATAAGAATAAGATGTCAAGTCAATCACGACTCTTCCAACCGCAAGGACCAACACTCGCGAATACATCATTTTACCCTTTTAATAAATAACTGGCCAAAGTGCAGATGGAAGTAAATAAAAAATTTACACATACGCCTGAATATATAAAGGAACAAGGGTTGGCTTCGATTCTCTTTCACTTGGATTTATATGATATAGTTGTCTATAATAAATCTATAAAGCTCTTATATAATTATATATATAAATAAAACCGATTTATTTAGTGCTCTCCTATTTATTTGCTCTTTGTCATATTATTTTCCAATTGTGAGCGTTAAATAAAAAAAATTATATTGAACAAACACAGATTTTAATAATATATATACACCAACTTTCAGTTTTAATACAAATAATGTATATTTTATAAATTAGAACGCTTATTAGGCCTTATATTTTTTTCTAGTCACAAAAGTTCAAGTAACGAACGAAGAAGTTAATGACTCATTGAAAGGGCAACAGTCACTATATTTTTTTCTCAGCGAAACCTGATAAAAATGAGAATACAGCATAGAAAAACGTTAAACATAAGCAAGTTAGCTTTGTCACTTGCTACGCTCGATAAGTACCTAACCCGGTTTTTAGCACGAATTTTGTACATACGAACGATTGTTTACAAAATATTTGATCAGCTGTTCTGATGGAAAAATTTTTGAAAAACAGAAAAAAAATAACAAATGTTTATATCACCAAAAATTAATCAACTATTGGATGAGTTACGATTTGAAGAATTAGATTAAGCGTAATTTATAATCTAACCACTCATCATAAACGGACCTATGCAACCGCCATCCTTGTGTTTACATTTTTTCATAAGCACTGTCCCTAAATTAGGAAAGCACGGGAAAGACAACCAAACAGAATTTAGGAAAATTCCTTACGTTGGTAAGCCTTTTTCCTAATTTGTGGTAAAATGTGTAGCAAGGAAAGCCAACTTTACCATTTCTTACGTTTCGTAAACACAAATGCAAAATCGAAGACGCTTTACTAAACGGATAATAACCGTGTAAGAATAAACTATTTTGAGATTGAGAGGACTCTAGGAAAGTTTGGAAAAAAAGTGATCTGTTATCAAAATCGAACATATAACATTTAAATCTGATAAAAATATTTTATAAAATAATTAAGGTAACGGTTAACGATGTAGGGGAAAATTTTAAACGTCAATTCACAAATGTAATCGTTAATAGTCCGTTACTTCTTTTCGAAATTAACGAAAGCGTTAAAAGTTACGAAAAAATTATAGAAACACTCATGGATTAAGCGTTAACCCACATTATACGATATATATATATATAATATATATATATATATAATAAATATATATATTATATATATATAATATATATATATTATAATATAATAAATATATATTAATATATATAGTATATAAAGATAATCACCACGCCACTCACGACAACCCTAATCAAGGAGGGGTATATTATTAATATTACCATTATCACTAACATCACCATTACTACAATTAATATATTTATTATTCTTAGGCCTATCTAATATGTTCGTCTTGTCAGTTTTAGGCACGGTTTACTTTCTTTTATATCTAAGATAGGCACCGTTAAATTTAATTTCTCAGCGTTACCGTTACTCATTATTTGACAAGAATTGAGTTGCGTTACTGTTACATAGTTACAATTTAGAAATCTAAAAGCGTTTTCGCTACACGTAACGTCGTTACATTTTATCTGCGTTACATATCAATCTTAATATTGTTTGACTGAAAAATAAAAGTTTTGATGATTGATGAACAATATTTTATCTATTGTAATCTTTAAAATAATATAAAAGAATACTTCGGATCCAGAATTACGCATATGAAGAATTACCTTTAAGCATAAAGGTTTCAAACATAGTATAAAAAAGTTTATTTCTTTTCGGGGAGTGAATATGACCTGCAAAACAACAATCTCTAAACATGTGCTGAAGATGGTAGTAGTACAGTACTGCAAAGTAAAGTAAAATAAGTACAGTATTGTAAAGAAAAAAAAACTTTTAACAGGGAATGATCTTTATCAGTTAAATATTGCAATCATTTCTGGTGTGTTCGTATCTGGTGAAGCAACCAATGTTGATGGAAATTCTTCATACTAAAATAAGTTGTCATAACTGCTACTGCAGGTTGTACCAATAACCTCGTTAGTGAATTCGACTGACTCTACTGTCTGTACTCGAGATTCTGTCCATACAGTGGAAATTAATTCATGGTATTTCTTCCAATTGATTTCAGTATTGAATTCAGGTTGTATAGTGAGCCATTTTAATTTAAATTCGGGATTAGTAGTAGTAGCAAGGATAGAATCGTTTTCCGACGTCTCTAAAAGAAGTAACTCGCTGAATCTATTCTCAAATCCAGAAATTATACCGTTAAAAGAAGTGAATAAGCATGACGAAGTTCAGTTGCCGCTAAGCGTTTAAGGTTTTTCCTATTGCTAATAAAGTTGGGAACAGAGATACGTAGAAACAGTTTTTGTAACTTATTGATTGCATTGACAATCTGCTCAAGAACCAAAATGTACTCTTCGAGGAATTCGATTTCTATATCTCTGAAGCATGAATTAATTCTGTAAGTTAATCAACAAATCATTGAGGACGCTTTTGTGATGAATAAGCAATAAATAGAACACTGAGACATATAGACTATTCCACCTTGTTGCACAAGGAAGTCGTAATTGACATTTTAATATATTTTTTATTATTTCTGTCGGTTTAGGACTCCCGGATAATGATACGTTCCAAACAAGGAGATGAACACTTTGCAAATGCACTGTGGTGAGGTTTTGCGAAAGTGCCTTTCATCGCTGATTTTATGTCCGTTGTACAAATTAAACTAGCAGTGTGAGATATACCTTAGGTGATTACTTGTAAAGGTGTAATAAAATGTGGACAGTGTAATGTGCGAAGCAAATGCATTGAAAAAAATGTTGTGTTGAACTGGCAATGATAAAAAAATGAAAGCACTTATATAATTTTTCCGACATCTTAATGTATTCTACAAAATCAGCGTAAACCATTCTAGCACATTTAAGATAAAATATTTCAAGAATCTAAATTTTTCCGATAGTTTCTGTGATTTTCTATGGTTCTAAAAGCATATATGATTCGATAATTAAAATTTACAATACTTGTAAAACATCCCAAATTAAGAATGCTTAAAAAAAACCATTATATTATCATGTGAAAGACAAAATTATGAGATATATTTGCCATGGAACAGTTTTCAGTTCTCATCCCAAGCTTAAAAACAACACATAATTTAGCTTTTACTCTAAATACTGATGATATAGAAATTTGTAACCCATTAAGGAAAAATAGAACTGTTCATAAATTATCTCTAATATATATTTCAATTTTGAATATTCCTCCCGTAGAACGAAGTAAATTAAGGGATTGTAAAAGTTTAATTAAAATATTAAGAATTATTGAAGGCAAAATATACCGATTTGGAAAGGACATTGTTGTGGGGGCTATTCATAATATTGATAGGCGTCATCATTTATCGTAAGTTTAATTTTGATGATGATGATAGATTTTTCAACGGTAATGAAATCCTAGCAGAAAATATTTTGCCTACCATATTCACTCATCACCTATTGATCAATTCTCATGAAACGTCCCTGATCGGTGATGAGACGTCCCAGAACTGTTATCAAAACCCAGATGGAAACGATTTTGCAACCACATCCTTTAGTTCCCTAATATTGAGGAACCAGTCTGATGCAGGACCTTTAAATTTCATGATAAAAATTCCTTAGTCATGTTTAATAGGTATGACATCTAAGTTGTGTTTCAGTAAACTACTGGATAGAATCTACGTGCCGAAGAACGTTGCGTTTCCAGTGGATCTAATATTGGATACATACCCAGATACGGCAAGTCTGAACATCTACCCCATATACAACAAAGACTCAGATATGATGACCCCTGTTCGCTGATGCTCAACTTGTATAAAATATGAGTTCCCCGATGAAAAAGGCTTAAGCCATATAGTTAAATTAGGTGGATCTGCAAAATATTTCAAGAAAGATGGTCACTGTGTGGTATCTACCTCTCTCGGGACACCAGAACCAGGGAAGAGTCTGATAACTAAATTTTTGAAAATATCATGCAACACCTCCTGTCTAGTAGACGACCGTTCAGCATCTTAATTTCCCTTAAATTGGGTGCAGATAATTTTGGACATCAGTTAATAAATCTAAGGTGTTGTGAACATCCGAAAAGAGATATGAAGCGTGAGGAGAAAAGACATAAAAGATTTCTGGCAGTCAATGAAAACACAAATGAAGAAATAGAGAGTCACGAAGTGGCCAAGACACCATCGCAGACAGTAAATGTAATGAGTGACCATTCTTTGGAAGATGAAGAGCAAATGGTCATTTTAATAAACAAATTTGAAAATTACATCTGCCACAGGAGTTTGTATTTTGATTTTCTTAAATATTGAATAATATTGTGATAATTATTATTGTGTTAATGTGATTTTAAAAATGGTAACATTAAAACTTTCTTTTTTTTATGTTACTCTCATTTAGAAAAATTGTTTCTGATATGGAAGAGGTATATAAATCGGATTTGGAGAATTACATCCCAACTTTAGACAGAATCATTGAAATTCTTGAACTGATTAAGAAGATAACTAACCCTCCAGAAGTCATTGAACCAGACGAAGAAATTAAATCTAATAATTTTGATAAAAGAAACAACTGTTTCAATAAAGAGGACAAAACTTTTAAGGAGTTAAGGAATCAGAAAACTCCTCGATCACTTGAATTGCTCTTAAAACATAATTACTTTTAAGTTACGTTGTCAATGACTTTAAAAAATTAAGCGAAGGAGTATATAATTTATCCGAAGAATGTTATTTTGGTTATCTAATCGCATATCATGGTGATGCCTTAGTTTTACACCAGATCGCAGGTTTTAAAGAAAGCTTTAACCCATCTGTTCTGGTCAGTTCTCATGTCTGTGAGGAACCTCGCATTAATTATTCCAAGATATTTAGACATGAATCGTTTAAATTAAGAAATCGGGATTGTTATTTGAAAACGTGTGATGAAACTGAACAAGCCTTACTTGATGGTAATGACATTCTTTACACAGAATTGTCTAAAAAGTCAGGAATAAATAGAAAATCATTATTATCTGAAATTCTTTTCTTTTCAGTTTCAAAAAACTGTTTATTTGATCCAATGCATGTTTTATTAGAAGGAATAATTCTTTTGGAAATACAGTTGATGCTAACATCTCTTAGTTATCATCAATTTATGGATGAAAAGCGAGTGCTTTAAAAACTACGCTTGAAACTTTCTTTTTGGGAGATGGTCTAGTAGTTAGAGCATCCGGTTATTGTAACTCTGCGAAGCGGAGTCCAATGTTCGAATCCCGCTGGTGGAGAGTAACTCCCTTGACTCATTCATAACTAAAACATTTGAACTGATAAATGAGTCAAAGGAGATTTTACTCTCCATCAGCGGGATTCGAACCAGGACTCCGCGTCGCTGAGTTAACAGTTACCAGGAGCGCTAACCACTAGACCATCCATGTTCCAAAAAAAGAACGCTTCGATAGTTTTTAAAGCTCCCGGCTTTCTCATCCCATAATTGCTGAGTACTCAAAGGCCAGCCCCCATCTCAAAGTCCATCTCTTAGTCAAAATCGCCTTATACAGCGAGAAAAGTTAAATAAAACTATAGCCGACTTTCCTTACCATTATGCAATTATATCTTCCGATTACACAATCATTTTCCATCGATTTTAAATTAAGGGGTACTTCAAAATCGGCATTCGCTTTTGCCAATCATTTACTTTTATTTATTAGTCACGTAGATGCTAACAACCTATTTTTAAAGTATTACAAGTACTTATTAGCTGTTTTAAGAACAGCTTGGGCTACTAACACAATATTTTCTGCTCCACTGGAAGCTAAAAAATTTGTTATAATGCATCATCAGAATTTTCCATCATTGTATGGAAAGGAAAAACTAACTCCCAAGAGCCATATGCTCGTTGATTTAGTACATCAGTTAATAACATTTGGGCCAGTAAGAAATTACTCCTGCATTAGACAGCAATGTAAGCATTTTATTTGCAAGCGCAAAAGATATTTATTTCAACTTAAAGAATTTGCCATTGTCGATATACAAATTTTATCAAATAGACTGCTTTGGTTTGTATTTATCAAAGGACAAAGCCGAACTTCTTGGATCACGGTTGAAAAGGAACATGTGTTAGCCTCGGGAACAACATTTGCATGGTATCGACATCGCGAGATTACTTGTCTATTTTGCGAAGAACGATGACCTCGTGTACTGCAATAATGTTCATGGCCTACTGGCTTTTTTCGGTGTAGATAATTATCAGCCCTCGGAATAGAGACTCTTTATAGATTTAAGCAAACGTAGTTTAATAAGGGTTTTACTCCACAATGGTAATATACACTCTTCAATACCTATAGCACATTATGTACAATTAAAAGAAACCTATGACAATAGTCAATATTGCATGTATGCTGGCGAAAGTAAAATATATTGAATATGGATGGCTTCTGTGTTGTGATTTCAAGGTTATTGGCATGCTACTAGAACTTCAGTCCGGATACACGAAATATCCGTTTTCTATGCGAATGGATAAGTCGTGACACGCACTTAAAAGTATTACTCCTGAGTGTTACGAACGATTGTCACGAACCGTTGTCAGCAAAGAGTATGAATCCACTGCATATTAAACTTAGGATTCATTGAACAATTTAAGCCCCACAGGACATGCCTTGTTTACCAGATATATACTCAAGAAAGTTGCCCTTCTTTAAAGCTAAAATAAGAGGGAACTATATTGTTGGCCCCAATCCGAAAGTGAGGTTTGGCAAACGTTGAATCAACAATCACAATGTGAATTAGTATGAATGCTATAAAGACTTTATTGAGAGATTCTGGGAAACGAAAGATGTACACTTTCACAATCGTTAGAAAATATGCTGGAGCAAAATCGGAGGGCTTCGGTTGTCGCATTAGCATTAAATTAAATTTTTTGCTCTCAAATTTTTTCCGCAAATCTAGGGGCCGTTTCCGAGAAGCAGGGGAACGGTTCCATCAGGAGATAAAGTTATATGGAACAAAAGTATCCAATTCAGGATGGAATGCTAACATGCTGCGACTATTGGATGTAAAGAGGATACAACGCCACGCGAAAAAGGTACAAATGGACATAGAACATCAAAAGCGAAAATTTCAGCACATACAATGGTATTTACTCGTATCTATTGTATCAATATGTTTCAGTGTCATACAGTATCCACCTTGTTTCCTCTATGTGGTAAAACCTCTTGTAGTTGTACTATGCATTATGCACCAGCGATTGGAGAATTTTCGCGCTCCTCTAATCCATTAAAAGTGTGCCCATTCGATGTTTCTCGATTTATGGAAAATCCGTACGCGATATAGAAAAGAATATCATTTTCAAAATCAGCACGGAAATATTTATAAAATTTCAAATTTTAATAAATTTTAGAATATGGAAGAATTTATTGAGAGTTTTGAAGAATTCAAGGATGGTGATATCACCGTAGAAATTCGCTCCACAAGACCAACTATTTTCAGGACAAGAGTTTGTCATTTCGAAAATGGAATGAGTGAATTTTTTAATAGGTTTAAAATATGTAAACGCACGACATACATTGTTTTAAATCAAATACAAGATTGCATTAGCTCAGAATCTTTAAAAAATCGTGCCCGAAAACCTGAAACTATGTTCCTTTTTAACCTTATGTATTATGCTTATGGTAGTTTTTAGTAAATATTGAAGGCCACAGTGGGATCCATATGTATATTACTAGTAAGGTCATTAAAAGGGTATCTAGGGATATTGCCCAACTATGCCAGCCGTATGTCAGGATGCCATCAGAACCAGAAGCAGGGCAAGTTAAACATAGATTTTATGAGATTGCCCGTTTTCCAAATTGCAAAGGTGCTCTCGATTGTCCTTATGTGAAAATACATTCACCTGGTAAAGAAAATGCAGAAATCTTTAGAAACTGCAAAAGGTGTTTTTCCCATTAATGTTCAAACTGTGTGCGATACAACCTTAATAATTAAATACATTGTTGCAAGATGCGCAGGCTCTGCCCATAATTCGCACATTTTCAATTCTTCAAGAATTAGAAGATTTGAAAATGGAGAGTTTGGAACATGTTTTAGTGGGAGATAGTGGATGTCCTGTAAAAAATTATCTAACTACTCGACTATCAATCCACAGACTCCAGAAGAGCAACTATTTAAAGAATCAATCACTAGAATAAATCCAGTAGAGAGATGCTTCGGAGTTTGGAAAAGGAGATTCCCTGTTTTAGTTGTTGTATTTAAGTTGTTGATAAAGAGTGAAAGTATTAATTAGTTTTAAAGAAATTTGAAATTAGGTAATTTAAGTAGAAAGATGAAAATGATTTACAAAGCTAAGAACAATTATATATAATAAATGACAATTTTTTTTTGCTAGAAGTGAATCAGCAAACAAATCTAGTGGAAAATAATATTAGACGTTAAAACCTGGTTAATCAGTATTTCCATGGCATGATAGTTGTTCAATGAAGTAAATGGTTAAAAATATCTTTGTTTATTAAATATATATATAAATATATATATATATATGAAATATATATATATATATATATATATTATATATATATATATATATATATATACCCACTCCGACCTCCATTTCCACATCTTAAAATACAGACTCCAGATCTACATTTACAAATTAGCTAATCTGATTTCCAGCTATGGCTCTATTTTAAAATAAAACTGCTTAGACTTCAGCTCCAAAAATGAACCCTTTCATATATATATATATCATATAATATATATATATATATATATATATATATTATATATATATATAATATAATATATATAGATATATACGAATATATATAGTATATATATTATTACCTAAATTTGTGCCAGAATCATTTAGATAGTAACCACCTACAAGCGGATTTGAAATAATAGGAGAAAGTCTTATTAACCTAACAGATGAAGTGATAAAGCTGAAAGATGAGGTTAACCAATTAAAGAATTGCAGAATATCTGAAAAAGAAATGTATCTACCGAAGTAATAAGCGTAAAGAAACATCTATTTGATATTAGAAAAAATATGAATATACTAAATGAAGACAGATCGTATCTTAACAGAGTTGCAACTAAAAAAAATCAATTTGAGAGTGATTCCTTCAGCACCTTCAGAAATTTTTGATTTTGTAATCTTAAATTTTTTGAAGCAAAACAATAGATCTTTTAACCGAGATTTAATTGTTTCAAATAAACAAGCGAAGACCACACATCTAATTGTTTTTGTAGCATATATAGGTAAAGTTTTACTTTTCGGCAGCACTGATATTTTCAAAGTCCACTTTCGATATCGGATGGGCTCGATTAAATCGTAAATAGATACTTCGTAATATCGATACATATGTAATATATATATTATATATAATTATATATTAATATATATATAATAGTAATATATAGATAATATATATATATTAATATCATATATATGGTATACTATAAAGCAGTTCAAATCATTTTCGTGCGTTGTCGGTATACACAGGAGTCACTTATATATCCTAGTATATATATATTATATATATAATAGTATTATATATATAATATAGTATATATATAATATATATATATTATATATAATATATTACTGTTGTGACAATGTAAGGAATTTCTTAATTATAAATGAATTTTGTATTGAAATTTTTTAGTCTCTATTACGATTTGATAGGTGATGGAAGTGATAATTAAGAATGTCCCTATTATGTAAAAACGAATTAATTTCAAAATATTTGACGTAAGATTATAATAATATATATATATATATATATATTATATTATATAATTATATTATATACGATATATATATAAATATAGTATATATATATGATATATAATATATATATATCATGCCAAAGTTTCTACCGTAGAGGTCCTTGTTCTGCAAAGTTGAATCATGAGGTTAGGTTGCATATGGTCTGCAACGTTGAATTCGTTCTAAGAGTTATTCTCTGTACCCCCTTTTAAGTTTAGGATGATAAAGCGTGTTTAGTAGACGAAGATTTGAATATATATATATATTATATATATATAATATATATATATAATAATATTATATATATATAATTATTATATAATATATATATATATTCTCTTAAGTTCGTTAATTACGTTTGTGTTCGAACTGACTCACTTGAGTCGCGTGCGACTCAGGCACGTGACTCCGGAAAGCGAATTGGTTTGGTGACACACACAAACGCACGAAAGGTGATTAAACTACAATTTTTCCATTAATATATATATATATAATATATAATATATATATATAATATATAATAATATATTATATATAATATATATATATATATATATATAAGTTACATTCTACTCTCAATGACCTAAACAAAACTTAAGTAACCTAACTGTGAGATGGCAAGTAGCCCTAACCGTTATTTGATCACTTGCCATAAAACTAGCCCCTAACGAGTCCTAACCTTAACTGACTATGGGCATTACAGTAAAATGTAAATTTTCCCCAACTATTACTTACTGAACATTCTTTTAAACATTCTGCAACTATTTTCTTGCCAAAATTAAAGTTTAATGTTGTTAAGAAATGTAGCAACTGCCCAATCGTTTTCGGCAAATCCAATATATCACTGACATTAATTTCTGAACTACACTCAGACGTACACTAAGGACGTCCGAGACTATAACTTCTAACGTACTAGCGAGTTTTTCGTAACAAATTCATTTCGAGTAAGAATCATTTTTTTAAAATATCACGATTGTATCTCCCATAATATCGAATTACTGATGGAGGGGAGAGCCGATGACAGCGTCCACGCCACTGCATACACCTCACAATTCAGAAAAATGATAAATTTTATATTTCTCATTATCTACAGAATTTATACATCAAATAATGTATATCAAACTATTTTCAAAAGGTTTTGCGGCAAGTCATGAATTTATTGGAACAAAACAAGATAGATTATATTTAAGTTACTTTATTTAAAAATTAATGATCAAAAATGCTTATAAAAGCTTGCTGCATACATAACACGTAGAATTTGGGTACAAAACAACAATAAGGTGGTTTATTAGTTGTCTTCGTTCACGGACATTTAGTTGATTCGGACTAGACGGGAGAAATGATAGAAAAATTTTATGGATTACAATCTCCCCCTTAGAGAGATTTGGATTCCTATATCAGACCTTAAAAAAAAAAGATCGGAATCATTACCGTATACGCATCCATAATTAATTAACCACGTGAATAAGAATTGAAGTCAAAGATTTAATTATAAGACTTTTCGCTGATCTAGTAATTAAGGAAATAGTAAATGTATCCTTTTCAGATGATTAAATAATCGACACAATAATGGTTCAATGCGAGACTAGGCCCACAAGTAACGTTTAATAAAAGTGATAAAACCTATAACGAGAAGACTGGCTAATCAGTAATGGCGTTAATTATTGTGTTGTTGCCATTTAGCAAAGGTTGTTGTTTTACTTCATCACATCGTACGTCTGCTACAATTATTTTTAAATTTAGTCAAAGTAGGACAATGAAATTACCTTTTTTCTATTTATTGTTTAATTGTTTATTGCAAAAGAAAAATGTTCTAGAATTGTCTTTTGACATGCGAAAATTTTGTATATAAATATAATATATATAATATATTATATATATTATATATTAATATATATATATATATATATATATATAATATTAATATATATATATTAGTATATATATATTATATATATATATATATATATATAGTATATATTTTATTTGTTCTCGAATTAGTAGCTGATTGTCAAATATGTGCTTTATGTGGAAGAGCATACTCAGTAAACACCTAAATGGGCTATCATCTGGTTGATCTTTATACCCTACCACTTACATCTCATTTCCTAATGAGGTTAGCTCATACATTGTATCTCTGCAAAATCCTATAGAAACTCTTGCATTAAGTCCCTCGTTCTAAATTCATTACGTAATATTCGAAAGGAACAATGATATGTGGCCCAGCACTTGTTAACTTGTGGTGTACACCACAACTCTTCACTATTTTCCCCTGATGACATTGTCTTCATTTCCTTACCCGTTGTTACCACACTACTCCATTTTATTATATATACCTTACGTATAATTAGATATAGAGAGTTATATTATACTTAATATAAATAATATATTATACCAATTAACTAATTATATATTTATTTATAAACTCCACCAGATTCTTCTATATTTACCACTATCACTTCACTCTCTCCTTCCTTACTACTAATATATACTTATTTTTACTTTGGGGTTTACTATAGCTTAATATTTATGACCTACTATAAATCATATTCTGCTGTATTACTAATCATCACACTTAATATAATACCTTAACTTAGTATTATAATACTATATTATATTATATTAGTATTATATACCTTATATAATATATATACTACCTCACGATTATAATGGGCTTATTAACATTATACTATTTATAAATACCCTAATGACTACTAAGTTATTATATATTACCCGGGGGTACTACAAGGTGAGAAATCGCCTGACCATTACTAATGAGTCTGCGAGATTTTCATTTTTTTATTAACTTAAATTGTGACTAATATAACAGCATTATACCGTCATTTTTACGCAATCTCCCAATTTCGACCGCCGGAGTTTTATACAGCTATAAGCCCAGTACCTGGTGGTTGTGTGGGCAGACTCTTTGGGGAGAGTGTCTGGTGTCAAGTCTGCACTAGTTTCTAGGTTTAGACAGCTACTGAATATCTGGTAGCCTAAACTTAGGTGTCTTCCCCAGAGCTTCAGATATATGATGACAAAATGTTCAAATAGTTCTAAATAAATTAATATTGAAATATATTACTGTAATTATCTTTACTAAGTATAGCCTGCTTATGGCGAGTTACTATTCGATATAACACTGTAACATTGCGAATGGCCATTTATTAATTAGCAAGTTTTCACCAATATTAGAGACATAGACTTTAATTCAGCAGAAAGAATTGGACTGACAATGTCTGTTACCAATTATATGTTTAATTTTGTAAATATTTATATTCCTATTTTTTTAATTGAGGGATTTGGTCTCAATTAGGACTAAACATCAGCACTTCCAGATAACATCAAATTCGAATTATCTTGATGATCATTTTATTATTCGCTCATAACCATAAAATTAACAACCCAAAAGCCCACATAAAACCCAAAATGCCAAAACATCCTCCTGTGGCTGGTTTCTTTCTTAGTCCACCCATAGAGCTTTCATTTGCCACCACCCTAGGTTAGATATTCATAGTTAGGCTACCATATCTGTAATGTAATTTACACCTAAACATTAATTGACATTACGATCCATTTTTTTATTGATGTTTCGTTCCTAGAGTACAAATTCTCTTATAAAATATGCATATAATTTTATTTTAATTAGTTTCTTATTTCTATATAATTATTATTAAAGGCAAACATATTATTAATGCTATTATATATATTATTATAAGTAAGGTTATATATTATATATATATATACTCAAGTATAATAATATATTATTATATATATTATATATTTAGTATATATAATATATATATTACCTGTATATATATATTATCAGGTACTAGCATTATTATATATATAACATAATATATACTATATATATACTATATATTATTAACTAGGTAATTATAATAGTATATATATATACTATATAGTACTATATATATATATAATTTTATTTAACTTGTTTTTTTGGTTTTAAATACCAACCCTGTAGTACAAACATAATAATTTACTTATTATTCTTTGGTTGGATACAAAATTATAACACTATTATATTTGATAGTTACCATGGGTATTAGTATGTATTTCGTTATCCATATTATCATTATTATTTATTATTATTATTATTATTATTAATTATTATTATTCCAGTTATTATTATTCCAGTTTTATTTTATTATTAATTATTTATTATTGACATTATTATCCATCATCAACATCATCGCTCTATCAAATCATCAATCATTCATCAGATCATCATATACATGCACATCATTCATCAGATTCTAATATCGATCACTCAGCATCATTATGTAGGGTATCTGTTTATTAATTATCATCTATTATTCATTTCATTATTTATTTTAAATTCTATTGAAAAAATTTAAAAAAATTATCATTATTATGTAGATTTTCCTATGTAATCATTATTATATTAATCATTATATATGTATTATTATTGAGTTATTATTATTATTATTATTATTATTAATTTATTATATTATTCTTATTATTATTATTAATTATTATTATTATTTATATTATTATTATTATTATTATTATTTTATTATTAGTATATTATTTTATTATTTTTATTATTATTATTATTATTACTTATTATTTATTATATAGTTTAAGAATAATTATATTTCATTATATTATTATTATTATTATTATTATTGTATTATTATTATTATTATTATTAATATATTATTATTATTACTTTTCATTATTAATTATTATTTATATTAAATTATTTATTATCTATTAATTAATGTATTATTATATATTATATTATTATTGATACTAAGATAAGATTAATTTACTTATTATATTATTTTCTCTTTATTATTATTGACATTATGAATTTTTATTATTAAATATTATGTAGAGAATTATTATTAAATTTTAATTTACGAAATTAGTAATTTTTCTTAATTATTTTATTAATTTATTATTATGATTATTAATGTATTATTATTATATTATTATTAGTTAGGATTATCTATTATTATTATTATTTTAATTTATTATTATATATTATTATTATTATTATTTTTTAGTTACTAATTATTAATTATTATTATTTATTATTATAATTTTATTTGGATTATTATTCATTGATTATTGTGATATATAGGTTATGTATTTATCTAGCCATTAAGTTGTTTTTAGTTATTAGTTATCTAATGTTAGTATTTTATTTTCCAGACATTCATATAAGATTCAATGTGAGGATGAGAATACCCAGCCACAATTATCACCGAAATATGTTTTTATTATTATTTTGTTATTATTATTTTATCAAGTTATTTTTATTGATTTTTGTGTATTATTATTTTTATTTTAATTTTAATTTTAATTATTATTTTTATTATTATTCATGTATTAATTATTATTATTATTATTGATTATTGATTTTATGATTTATTGTGAATATTGTATATTATTATTATTATATTAATATTATTATTGTATTAATTATTTAGTGAGTTTATTGTGGATTCGTGAGTGTGTGCTTGTTTGTTGGTTGCGGTGGGGGGTGTGTTTGGGGTCTAGTTTATTTTTTGTGGGTATCCAGTTTATTGTATGATTTTAAATTACTATATTTTTTACATTATTATATTGATTATTATATTATCATTATTATTAATTTATATTTAGGCTTGGGATTAGGAGAGTTTGATTGTGGGGTGCGTGTAACATAAAGTTGTTTTTGTTGTTTACTATTTTTTATTCTATATTTTAATTTTCCGTTATTTCTTCTCCTTCTATATTTTATACTTATTTCTTTATATTTTTGACATCAGTTAGTGGGGGTATTTTATTATTATTCTATTATTTGATTATTCGGATTAACAAAGTATTAAGAGTCGATATTATTAATTAATATTATTTATTATTATTTAACTTATTCATATTTTAATTTCTTTTTTATTTTCACAAATTTTTTATTTCTTATTAATTTTTTAATCATTTTATTGTTTTATAGTTAGTTTTATTACACATTCAAGATGTAAATATTATAGTGTGCTGATAGCTTCGCATGGTGTAACCATGACAGAGTAAAGAGTGTTATTATTAATTATATTATTATTATTATTATTATATTATTATTAATTGATTAGTTATGTATTTATTATTATTATTATTATTATAATTATTATTGTTTAATTATATTATTAATTTGTAGTAGTATTTGGAAGTAGTAATAATAGCGGTTAAAGTAAGTAGTAGTTAGTAGTGAGTATAGTAGATAGTAGTGAGTAGTAGTAGTAGTCAAGAGTTGCAACCAGAGGTGAATATTAGTGACGAGTACCCAACCGAGAAGGATTTTATTAATTATTGATTATTATTATTATTATATTAAATTAATTATTATTATTATTTTATTATTATTAGTACTTATTATTAATTATTATATTTATTATATTATTAATATTATTATTAATAATTATTATGATGCTTGATGATTAATAATAACTATTACTATTAGTTATTCCTTAATAATTATACTAATAATTGTACATTGTAATTATTTGTTATTAGTTGTGGAAATTTATGATATTATTATTATTATTATTATTATTATTATTATTATTATTATTATTATTATTATTATTATTATTATTATTATTATTATTATTATTATTATTATTATTATTATTATTATTATTTATTATTATCATTATTACTATTATTTAATATTAATTATTAATTATTTATTATTATTATCATTCCATTAAATTATTTATTATATTATATTTATTATTATTATTATTATTATTTTAGAAAACATTAATCAGCATATGTCTTAATATAATTTTGCACGATTTCTTAAAGTTCATAATTATATTTAACTATCATAATCATTGACGTTTCATTAATTTTATATTGGGTATTTTAATAAAAAAAAAACAAAATGGCCACTTTTTGTTGTAACAAGAGTTATCATTTTACTAACCTTCGACAATTTTCAAGTACATGACAATTTTAATGATCGTTTTAATTTTTTTTTTTCATTTTTAATTATTTCATTTTAAAATTAAAAAAAATATATACTATTTATATATATTTAAATATAATATATATATATATCTATATATATATATATATATATATTATAATATATATATATATATATATATATATATATACTCATATTAATGACAATATATATATATATATATGATATATATATATATAATTATATATATAATATATATATATATATGATTAATAAATATATATATTATACCTAGTATATATATCTATATATAATATATATATATATATATACGTATATATTATATATATATATATATATATATTATATATATATCATATATATTATATATATATAATATTGATAGTAGTTTAATGCAATCGATCGTAGAGCTAATCATTCTTTATCAGTAATGAATGGCCTCTATTGAAAAGATTAGACAGGACTCAGTTAAGAAAAAAATAATTTTTCATTTACAAGTTAAATTTCAATATATTTTCTTGAGGTTTCGTTCCTAAGCTGGAACCCTCCTTCAGAAGAAGTATGGATTTTAAACTGACATTGAAGAAAAAGATAAGGAAATTCAGACTATCAAATAAACTTACAAGATTGGATAGGGATTTAACATTTTTTTTAAAAAAATTGTGTGGTGCTTCAGAATATTTTTTGTAATTGTGTTCTCTGTTATTTAACATTTCGATAAATGTTTTGTTTATTGAAAATTATTTGAATTGATTAAGCAGTAGGCATTCTAATGTAAATTTCTCTGTTTTTTGTTTTTAAGATTTTGTACATTTGTTATAAGGTTATAATAAGGTTGTTCATTTTGGATTAATGTTTTAAAGTGGGATTGTATTATAAGGTGAGAAGATACGCGATGGAGTGTCAGGAAGAATTTTGATTTGTCGGTGTAGAAGGTCATGTTTGTGTTGATTAAAGGCGGCGTGTAAGATCATGGGGTTCACCAATGTAAAGGGAGTTACAATGCCTTGCAGGGAATTTTGTAAACACACCTGGGAGAGTTCCGCTTGGGGAGGATGGGTTTGATAGGAAGGTGTGGTATTTTAGGGTTTTTTTCAAGAAGGGAGCGATTATCAGAGGAATTGGTGAAACTGTAAGTTTTTGGGAAAGTTTTTATTTTTAAATGTGGTTGAGAGGAAATTGAGGTAGCAGGAAGGAAAAGAGTTAGAATTATAAACTGGGTGGTTAATGGGAGGATTGTAGATATGTTTTCTTTGCTCTTTTTAAAGCCTTATGGAGATATGAGAAGGGTAAGAAAGGTTTTTGAAAGTGGAGATTAAAAAGGTTGAGTTCAGGTTGAAGGTAGGAGGGAGAGCATATGCGGAAAGCACGTAAAGAAAAAGGAAGAAAGGAGAGAGAGATTTTAGTATTTAGATTATGTGAGGAGAAACAGTGTATGTAAGCAAGGTTGGATGTAGGTTTTCTTGTAAATAGTGAAATTGGGATGAATATTAGAGGTGGAGCCAAGTCAGAGAGTGAATCTAAGAAACGGCAGGTGTTGTTTTGAGAGTGGTCAATGGTGAATTTGATGTTAGGGTGGATAAGATGTATTAGAAGTCAAGATAAGTTGATATCCTCACCTCTTAAAAAAAACACTTAACACCACATTTAATCAACCGCATCCCCTCAAGCGGAACTCTCCCAGTGTGTTTAAAAACAAATTTCCCTGCAAGGATTGTAACTCCCTTAACATGGAGAAACCCATGATCTTACACGCCGCCTTATTCAACACAAACATGACCTTCTACAGGACAATCAAAATTCTTCACTGACACTCAATCGCTCTACCTATAATCATCCCATAATCACTAACCACATGACACCAAGTTTAAAGTAGTATAACAATCTAAATAAAACCACATTAAACATCGATCAGCGACATAAAAAATAATTTCAATAAACAAAGAAACGAATTGAAAAGTTTAATCACGTTAAAACTTAAAGAATTCTGAGCACAAGACAAGATTTTTAAAAAAATTAAAATGCATCCTAATCTTTACACAAATATTACAATAACTAAATAATTTTAACTTTTCATGTTAGTTTATAAATACTTCTTTGAAGGATGGTTCGCAGCTTTGGAACGAAAGCTCAGAAAATATATATATTTAACTTGTAAATGAAATTATTTTTCTATATTAAAATTTCATTCTCTAATCTTTTCAATAAGGCCATCATACTGATCATATCTATATATAATATATATATATATATAAAAATAATAGAAAAATATTAATATTTATAGCAGAAAATAAGATTATATATTGTATATATTTTTAATTAAAACATAGTATCACCATATATTTTGATACTTATATATATAATATATTAGTGATAAATATATATATAATATCATTATTATTTAGATAGTATTATATATTATAGTATAATATATATATATAATAGATTAATATATATATATATTATATAAATATTTTATATTTATATTAATATTACTACTTATATATATGATATATATATTATAAAGGAATATTAAAATTAACTATACACTCATCCGTATAACTACTTCAAGAAATTCTTTATCAAAGGTTCAGTACTTGTAGAGTTCTTAAAAATATAGATGAAAGTAGTTTACAAAATGGAAATGTCATATAAGAAGTGGTTTTTCGATCAAACTACTAACATCATGTTGCAAGAACATATACAGGTTACAATTCACATTAAAATAATTGTACTTTTTTTAATCAAGGATACGTCTGATGGATTTTTAACTTTGAATTTATATATTTAAAATAACTTGCCAAAAAAAATTAAAGTTTCCTTTCATTTTTAATAAATAGTTATTTTTTCCAAGATAATAATAAAAAAAATAAATTAAAAATTTTATGTGAGTAATATATCATATTAGAATTGTTTTTTAAAATTGAATTTTTATTAAAGTTGGTTTGCTTGATACTAGAAATCGACTTACAGGATGGACATTTAACTGTATAACCTTGATACTTCTAGAATCTAGAGTATCAAAAGGCCATAACACAATGTTTATTATATCTGCTTCGCAAGTCATAAGATTTCCTTATTTATTCTGTGCAAAAGAAGCTGCAACTTTAACTTAAAGACTTCAATTGGTCAAAAGTACTTTAGAGTACAAGCTTTCGCTATTTCTACATATTTAAGTACTTTAAATTTCTAGTTTAGGTGGTAGAAGTAGTATTTTTTCAACGGTACTAAAGTACTTCTATCTTCATTCAAGTATTTTTACCAAGAAATTATTATTCAGCATTCTATAAGTAGTTTCAAATACTTAAACTTTAGATCAGCGCTTCCCAACCTGGGGTACGCGTACCCCTGGTGGTACTCCTTAGACCGGTTATGGGTACATGAAAATAATATTGGTAATGGCGGAAAGCACCAACTGAAATTATTAAAAACCATGTTTGAAGACTTTGTTTATCAAGGTGAATATTTATTATGAACTTTATTATGAACTTTCATCATGCAGTAAGATAATGTGGTTACAAATTAGTTTAATGCCGTTTTTATTTGTTTTGATGTTAGAGGGCAATATTATAACAAATTGAAATTAATTCTAAAATGTCAAATCAAAAATAAAAGCCTATAAAAGACATTTATTTGAGTCTTTTGATTATTTAGCTAACCCTAAGAACATTACTATCTAAAATAATCAAACGTTTTTTTTGCTTGAGGGGATGGTTAGGGGTAGTTATGAGAGAAGGGGGTACTAATACAGGAAAATCCTAATCAAGGGGTACTGGGGAGGAAAAAGTTTGGGAAGCGCTGCTTTAGAAGATAGAGGAATTCTATAGTGTCAATATTTTCAAGTAGTTATGTAGATGAGTGATTGGCAGAATATATAAATATATATTAAATTATATTTCTTTCCCTCGTTCACCTACATGATTTCAAATATATATATATATATATATATATATATATATATATATATATATAATATAATAAAAATAAATTTTATTATTTATATTATATTATGTTTACCTTTGAAGAAAAACATAAATAACAATATATAATATTAATTGAAATTATCAGTACTATATATATAATATATATATATATTAATTAAATATATTAATTATATTATAATATATTAAATAAATATAAATATAAATATAAATATAAATATAAATAGTAAATATAAATAATAAACTATGACTTCTTAAAATATACTAAACATATAAATATAAATATAAATATAAATATAAATATAAATATAAATATGAATATAAATATAAATATAAATATAAATATAAATATAAATATAAATATAAATATATCAATTAAATATATTTATTCCTATCTTTCCACTGTTACACCATTTAATTCATAGTAATTTATTTTAATTTTTAATATTGATTTACTAGTACTAAAATATTACATTAATTTTTATATTATGCACAGTTTTTGTTGAATATTACAACATCGACAGACATGATAAATATTTTAATAAACAAACCAAAATAATATTGGGAATCGATTTGAATAACATCTTGCAATAATAATTCATCGGTAAAATAAATATGTTGCAAGAAAAAGAAATTAATTTAAACTTTTTTCCATTTAATTTTGTAACTTCTTCGTCCCAGATTTTTATAAAACCTTCTTTTTTTAATTTATTTATTTATTTATTTATTTATTTATTTATTATTTTTTTTTTTTACTTTTACTTTTTAATTTATGTCAAAATTTCTTTGAATATTCTCACATTGTATGCACACTAATTTATTTTTAACTCTGAAATCTTGGTAAAACAAGAATCGGAATGGAACCAGTACCAGTATCGGTATCGGTATCGGTATCGGTACCGGAGCTGAAACTGAAGCCGGATCAGGACAGAAGCAGGGCCCAGAAGCGAAGTAGTTATAAAGTATTACTGGCTTTAAACTTCTGAGTCATAAACAGTTTTCTAAAATAATTAAAAATTTAAAAAAAATAATTAATAATTAATTTACTTCAAGTTAAATTTTTATTCAAATAATTCATGTTTGCTTTTTCTTTTCGAATATAATATTTCCGCTGTAAAAACTAAAGTGCTTAAGAAAAGACCGCAACCCAAGATATAAAAAGCTGTTTGCACGTCAGAAAGACTGAATCTTCCAATATCTGAAATTATATATATATATATATATATATATATTATTATAATATATACCTTCATTGTTTATAATATTTTTTATATTGTTTTATTTTTTTTATATTATATATATATTATTTATTATATTTTATATTATTTTTATTATATTTTATTATATTTTGTGGAAGACCTACACAATACACGTTACAAATGGCTGTTCGTTTCATCCATCTAGGATTTTACTTTAATTATTTAATGGTTATAAGAACATATTGAGAATCAGGGATTTGGAATCCAAGCAAAAAAAATTTTTTGGTAGAGCAAAGGTCATAGCTGGATAATTGTTTTTTTTAATTTTTTAGTATATAATAAAGGGGTAGAGAGCCTGAGTTAGTCAGAGATGCAACACAAAGTTTAGTGGCAAATCTTCTAAATACCTTCAGAAATTTGGTAAATTACATTATCCAGATTTCAATTATTTCTGTTATAAGATTTTTGGTAAACGCGTCTGGTGATGTGGTGAATTTTTTTAGGAAAAGCTAAATACAGTAATTAGATGTGAATTACCTGTTATATATATATATATTATTTAGTTTATTTATATTTATATAATATTTATTTTATATATATTTATATTATATATATATATCTTATCTATATATATATAAATAAGTAGCATCCCTTAGTTATATATATATACTATATATATATATATAATAGTATATACTACAAAATTTAGGAATACTTTTCATTGCATAATATAATAACGATATTTTGTTAATTTTTAAATTCTTATATGCCTATTATAATATAATTAATTATAGTTCTCTAATTATCTTCCAATTTCTAATTAATTAATTTTCTTCATAATAATAAATAATGATATAAAATAGATAATATAATATAATTAAATAATAAATAATAATAAGGAATAATAATAATAATAATAAAATAATAATAAATAATGAATAATATATATAATAATATATAGATAAATATAATATTTAGTAAGAAATAATATAATCTAATATATAAATATATGGAGGATAATAATAATAAATAATAATAATAATTTAATTAATAATAATAATACATACGTCATAGATAATAAATAATAATCAAACGATAATAATTATTATAACCTAATATATAATATATAATAATATAATAATAATAAATAATAATAATAATAAGTATTATAATTAATTAATAATAATAATAATAATAATAATAATAATAATAATAATAATAATAATAATATTTAGAAAATAGTTGTATTGTCTCCAAAGTCTGAGGACTCCCTGAACATTATTATGCAGATTCTGCATTTTCTGAATAAAGCTAACTTATTTTACTTGCCTTTTCCTTAAATAAATAGGAGGGGGGGGGGTGTCAAAGTTAAAGTAAACCAATCCCAATTTTTGGTCATTTTGGTTACATAGCAAAGCTATTATATTTTTTCAGTGCAACAGTGAATTAGGTCCTTAAATTTTTCCAGCAGATAACAGCAGAAAAGGCATTAATTAAATTAATTAAATAGTTATTTAAAATTAATTCTCATTTTCACTAATTTTACACTCATGGACTTGGTCTATTTTAATTCTGAACATTACATATGTGAAAGAGTTGATAAATTACTAACCTTTTCCTTATATAAGTATGAAGCAGCTGCTAAATTTTCTTGAAGTTGGATGAAAAGCAAATGTGTTTCGATGCTTAAAAAAGCTGCTTTTCTATTAAAGAATAAAGATGAAGCATATTTATCTTTAAAATAGTCCCCAAGAAGAACTTCTATCTTTTCCCCAACGATTTTAACGTCATGGTTATCCATAGATAAAAACAAATTCTTGAATACGCTGTTGCTAAATACCCTGTAAAAAAATATTTGAATAACAGAAGTTACTAGATAAATTTTGAATTATTAATTGAACGGTAAAAAATAGTCGAAATTTTTATATTTTAATGTAAATTATCATTATTTAAATTTTGGAAATAAATTATTTTTTTTATCGCCCAATAACGATTTTATTACAATTATTAATATCAGTTTAAGTAATTATGACGTATGTTAATGTCAACCTTAAGTATTAAATTATATTTTGAAATATATGTTACTGTTTCTAACTATAATTCCTTTACTGGTAGAAATAATTTTACATTATATTTTCATGTAACTTATTACTACTGTTATCTGTTTAAAATTATTTAAAAAACATCAACTATACTTTTATAGTGATTTTAAATTAATATTTCTACCAATGTCAATTGTCTTCAGTGATAAATGACCTTACTTAATACTACTTATTAAAATAATTTCGTTACTATCAAAATTTACTAAATATATATATATTGGTAATTCTGTTAAATCGTTAACTAAAAGTTTGTATCATCATCATCATCATCATCATCATCATCATCATCTCATCATCAACATCATCAATCATCATCATCATCATCATCATCATCATCATCATCATCATCATCATCATCATCAATCAATGCAATGTAAAACTTTCTTCAAACAGTTTTGCATACCTTTCTATATATATAGTATATATAATAAATAGTATTATATAATATTTCTATCATACATTTTTTTATATTTTTGCATATATATTATATATATATATATATATTATATAATATATATATAATATATCTATTATTTTATATATATAGATTATATAATTTAGATGTATATATTATTATATAATATATATATATATTATATATATAATATATATATATAAATGTATATATTATATATATATATACTATTTATATCCTTAACCTATATGTATATTAATGGAGATTATACTAACAAAATATAATATTAAATATATATATATATATTATCCATTATATTATTACTTATTATATTATAATATATAATACTTATATATATTATATATATAATATATAGTATCACAAAAATAGAGAGCAGAGTTAGAGAGAGAAGAGAGAGAGAGAAGAGAGCAGCAAACGGAGAGAGACGTTCAGATGAGAGAGAGAGAGAGACAAGAGAGAGAGAGAGCAGATGAAAAGAGATAGAGTAGAGAGAGAGAGAGAGAGAGAGAGAGAGAGAGAGAGAAGAGAGAGACGAGAGAGAGAGAGAGGGAGAGAGAGGGAGAGAGAGAGAGAGAGAAATACAGCCCTATTTCACCTGACATTGGAATTAGCAATTCTCTTGATAGAGTCTCCCATTCTACTGAGGCATATCTTGGTAGAGGTCCAAATTTGACCCCAATAGATTTGAGAGTAGATATTTGTTATAACAAAAGCCGAAACTGCCCAAAACAATAGCAATATTTGGTACCAATTTCCTGAAGAAATATTTCTTTTGTCTTGTCTCAGCAAAATACCAAGAAGCTGCAAAAGTTGTTTGAAAAATGATTAACTAATGTAGTTAAAACCGAAGAAAAATTTTAAATTAAAAAAAATCACATATTGGCAAAAAAAAACAGAAAAAACAAAAAAAAAACAAAACAAAAGGAACAAACAAACTTAATTAAATATATACTTACATATAGAAACATTAATGAAATGTCCTTTTGATTATCTCGTACTGAAAATTTTAAGAGTATTCCTCCTGAAACACAAACAGTAATCACTGTGGTAATTACCAATCCCCAAATAATTGGAGGAAACGGAAGGATAATTTTCATCCAATTTGGTTTTGGTAATGGTTTCATTGAAAATATTCTTGCCTTTTCTTCGGTATACTGATCAGAAAGATCAAAATCATCCATCACGTATTTAAACATTGGTACAGTATTGATAACCAAGTCTCTGTTTCCCTTTTGCATTTCTGCAAAAAGACCATCCCACGATTTATTAGGGAATTTCTGTCCAAAATATTTTTCAAGTTTCACGACGTATTTAAAATTAAGTTTTTCCTTTATGATTTCTAATGTTTCAAAGTTAGATCCAATACAGTTTCCCTCGTTTGAAAATCTGTAATAATAAGGAAAGTTTTTTCCACAGAATGCGCTAACTTTTAAAACTTTACCATAGAAGTTTGAGGTTCTGTCAATGAATATTATTGGTCCTTTTCTAAAGTTTGTCCAAAGCCCTAAACCAAATTTCCATTTCATTAATCCAGAAACGTTTCTTTCATGTGGAGTTAAGGAATAAATCTCAAAGACAGGGTTATTTTCTTTATAAATTAATTCAACAATGAGTATAAACCTTGACCTTTGAATTGCGGAGTCAAATATCATAGAGTTTAATCTATAGATTGGGTTGATAGATACTAGCACTAATTTCCCAGGACACCATTTATTATCTGCTGAGATTAAATCAATTAATTCTAAGATAGTATTGTCGTAAAATATAATTATTACATTAAATAAATATCCGTTGATGGAGGATTGATCAAAATTTTCAAGTTTAAATTGTTGCAATGAAGATATAATGACTGAAGTGTTGGCTTCTTTCAAAAGTTTATCTGACCAATTAACCTTGGTTAAAAACCTTTCGTCATATATTATGAAAATATTTTCTCCATGTAATGGTCCAACGAAAAGTTGAAAGAGAAAGTTCTTCACCACTGAAAATTCTTCTTTTGTAGCATTGATAACATTAGAGTAATGTGAACTTATTTCCCTTTGGTTAAGAAATTGTTGACTTCGAGTAAGAATCTTAGTAAAAATTACAATCAACAACAAACTTCTAATGTTTCTCATAATATTCATTAAATTAATTAAAAATATCATAATATTATTATTACCAATGAATGATAAAAATGATTCATTTCTAGAGTTTATCTATAACTACATAAAAATAACTTTACTATTTTTATTAAGTTCACATAAATCAGTAAATCAATAACTCAAAAGTTCGTTTCCGGTCAGTTATGCTTAATATAATAAATAAAATTTTGTTGAATTATTTACTATTAATTAAAAAATTTTGTTGAATCATGATCTTTTTATAGAGTAAAGGTAAATTAAAATATAAATAAGAATCAAATTATTTCTTATTCTACTCTTATTGTCACGTACATTCCTTCCCCAACACACACACACACACACACACACACACACACACACACACACACACACACACACACACACACACACACTATGAAAGGCAACATAACAATCAATTAAATTTATATATAAACATTAATATAATAGCATATATTTTATTTCAAATGAATACCGTAAAACAACATTAATAACTTTCCCCAAGATACATTTTATTGTCGAATAAAAATATATATATTATATTTTATAAATATTATAAAATAGCTGATCTTATATTAATATTCGAGATAATAATATAAATTATTTCTATATATAAATTATACATAATATAAAAATTCATTTCCTATAAATCATGTCTCGATTATTTTATTTTATACATATGAATAAAAAACAGTTATATAGTTGTTCTTGATCATACAAATAGATATTATATAATATATATAAATTATTAGTAATTATATATTATTTCAAGTATTAGTTATAAAATTTAATCATATTTATTATATATATATATATAATATATATATATACTATTATATATATAATGTATAAGATATATATATATATTAGCCAATATAATATAAATAATAAAGCTTTATTATATCAAATATATATAGATATATAAATTTTATATATTTTATTTTATATACAATATTATTAATTAAATATAAAATACTTTATAATATAAATTAAATATACTTTTTAAACTTATGTATATATACTTGTATTTTACATATATATATCTATTGAATTCATTCAGTTTAGTTATGCTTCACTACGTTTCCCGCTTAAGCTGAATTTGTGAACTACGAATGAATGGTTATGGTACTACAGCCTCTCCAACCACACCCTCCCCCTGCATCTTGCCTCATCCCCACCTCCTCACACCACACATACCTATCCCTCCCCAAACTTCCATTACCCTCATCTCCTCATACCCTTCCCTCTTCCAGCTATCTCACTTTATCACATCCATCCACCTCCTAATATATTCTATATATAATATATTATAATAGTTATTAAACTATAACATAGTATAATATATATATATTATATTTAATATATATATATAGTATAATAATATATATAATATAATATATTATATAGTATATAATACATATCTTGTCCCAAAAGTAAGTTTACTGAATATCCCATGAACGACGTAGTGAATGTAGCTCTCCTTGACGTATACGATAGTTGAGTAGATAACTGAGTAGCAGTTACCTAAGCTTACATAGCATATCCAGCTTTTACCAGAGTTTTTATAAAGTCAGTCTTGCCACACACTGTTATGTCATGTGCGTGAGTGTATCTAATCCTCGTTAAGTATTTTGCATTCCATTCTTTATTTTGTTATCATGGGAGCGTGTTTCTATCCTATGTAACAGTGTTTCGATGCTTATCAGGTAAATATTAAAGGCAGCGTAACGCTATATAGTTTTATGTGAAAAAAAAACGTAACAATGTAACATTAGATCTCTTTCCAATCTACCTTAAACAAATCTTAATAACTTAAGGTAGCCAAGTTTTATCTAGAAAAGTTATTAACTTGCAAAAAAGCTTCCAAAGAGGCCGATAAAAAATGTTAAGACATCCCTACCTCGCCATCCCCGCCAGCATACAATAAAAAATGTGATAATTTCTATATCCCTGTGACTGCAGAGACACAGCCGCCAGTACTCAGTGGGATTGCTAGAGAAATTGAGTTTGGAATAAAAATTCAGTTCCATAAGATATTTTAAAAAAAGACCACTTTGCAACTATGCGAAAAATTTTTTATTGACAAATATAAGGCCGAAAAGATACTTGTCTTGTTATTAGCAGAAAGTCAAAACAGGAAGCAAAATTATATTAGATTACTTAGAAAGATTCGAATGAGAGCACAATTGTTTGGATATAACTATTTAGCAAAGCGATGTAAATCATGGGTTTCCTTGAGTATACGATTACCTGAACCAAGCTGCCAAAAGTGGCGGAATGGCACACAAAAAAAATTCTCCTCGTCCGAAAGAAAGCACGTATGAGCAAGTCCAATGAGTGAAAAATCAACTGAATTGTTTTGTCACAGCTCGTATTGTATATGTGCAACAAGAATTTAGTACCTTCTGGAACAGACATTAATAACGTCTTACTACCAAGAAAGTCTTGAGGTACATTTTCAAAAACTATCAGTTCAATCAGGAACAGACATTGCAGAGTATATAACATTAGGTGAGTTGCACCACATATAACCGCCATCTCACACTGCGCTCATCAGTTTAGTGAAATTCTGGCGATAGAAAAAATATTTCAAGTACTATCCACATTATTCATTTACAAAGCCCAATCTAGTCCGTGATGCGATTTTCTTACTCTCCCTAAGAGTTGAAATGAAAGTTAACAGATCATCTATTTCACGTTCAGGGACGATATGGAAAATTAAAATAAAATACTGTAACACTGCGTGACCCCTCATACAACACTCCAGGAAATGACTTCCTACCTGATACTGCTATGAACAGCGGTAAAGATAACCTAGTTGGTATAGCCACTGAGATAGAGTATACCTCACCAAGACGTCCAATTACTTGAGAATGGAGAAACTAGTAATGTACTAGTTTTAACGGTATAGCTCACACTACATATAAATAGACCGACAATCAGATACACTTACTTTTGGCATCTTATATAATTAATATATAATATAAATAATATATTAATATTATATATAATATAATAGTAATAGATAATTAATTATATATATAAATATAATTAATATTATAATTTTATATAGATTATTATTAAATAAAATATATATATTTAATATATAAATATATTATATATACATATCTTAATAATATTAATAAAAATATGAATATCAATAATTAATATATATAATAAGATATAATATATATATAAGTATCTATATTACTTATTTACTATATATAATATAATTAGTATATTATAATATATTTATAGTAGTATATTAGAAGCTATATAAAATAGTATATACTATCATAATTAAGATATAGTATAAGTATATGGTTTTTATCTGTACTATTATCAGTATATATATTCACTATTATATACATATATATATAGTATGATAAATAATATATATAATATATATATATATGATTTATATATATATGTTATATATTGATATATATATATATAATACTATATATATAAGATGTAGATATAATATTGACGGTACATATGTATGACCGTGAATTCTTTATTGGTAGTATCTATATATATATATATATATATATATTGTAATAGTGTCTTAATTGAGAATATGGAAGGTTTTTCCAATTTAATGCAACAAGAGTTATGGTCCAAGATTTTTTAATATAACACAAATAAAGTCTAAGAATTGTTTATATAACATAAGTCCAACACAAAGTCCAAAAATTGTTTATTCAACAAAAATCCAAGTAAAGCCTGATAATTGTTAATACAACATAAGCAAAGCCCAAGAAATATTGCCTAAAAAGAAAAACAAAATGACATTGCAATTCCTCCCAATACCTAAGTTCAAAAGCCAAGTTTAAAAGCCAAGTTCAAAAACCAAGATCAAATACCAAGATCAAAACACCAAGATCAAAACACCAAGATCAAAAACCTAGATCAAAAACAAAATGAAAAACAAAGTTAAAAAACAAAAACGAATTTCAAATACCATTCAAACAAGTTCAAACGACAAATTCAAAACAAGTGAAAACTCACACAAAAACTCTCAACCACAAAAAAATACAAAAGGTACCTTAAAGAACCAAAATTACGAAAAGTACCAAAAAATCCAATATTGCCAAAATAACCAAAAGAACCAAGCTGTAACAAACTTACAGGTATCACTGATAACTTCAAGTACAACCAAAACTTCAAGTACCACCACCAACTTCAAGAACCAACAACAACATCAAGTATCTCAAACACAAAAGCCCAAAGTTCAAAAACAACTTTATAACATTTAAAACCGACATATCAAACTTTAAAAATTTATGTTCAAAAACTCATGTTCCAAATTCGATGTTCCAAATTTGATGAACCAAATTTGATGATTGTTCAAAATTTCGATGTTCGTTCAAAAAATCATGCTCAAAGAAATAAAGTTCCAAAAATCGTTTCAAAAATGGTAAAAATAAGGTTTTATATATATATATATATTATATATTATAAAATAAACTGCGATATATATTATTATTATTAATAATATATTGTATACGCCTTGATATTTAGTATATTAAGTCATATATACTTATTATATATAATTACACATATTATATACTATATATTAGTATACTATATATATAATATATTAAAATAATATATATAATTATTTACTAGAATAGTATTAAGAAAACTTTGCTCCATATATATTATTATATATATTAGTAATATATATAAAATTATATATGTATAGTATAGTATATAGATATTGATATATATATATTATATATATAATATATATGATATATATATAAGTATATAATATTATATATATATATATATATATATATATAGAATATATATTATATATAATATATATTTATATATTATTATATATATATAATATATTATATACTATATATTATTATATTATAATATTATATATATATATATATATATATGCTGATATAGTAGATTAATATCTTCTCATGTATTTTATTCGAAACAAATGAAATAAGATTAAATATAAATAATAAATAAACATTATGTGTAAAATGTATGTATATTAACAAAATCCACAAAGAAATTCAACACAACCTTCTGTTGTTGCTGAGAAAGCATTGAACAACGCTATCAAATGCTTCCCAAGCTATTCTTAGCAAAATATCAATTTTCTTTAAAAACGATTACAAACAAACTTAAATAATTTATTATCATTAGTTTATTAACTCTCATAATAAATATTATGCATTATTATATTATTATTTTATATTATATTATTATATATATATATTATTAATTATTAGAATTATTATATATATATTAATTTTCAATATAAAGAATGAGTTCTTAATATTATGATTATCATTATAAACATTATATCAAATTATTAAAAATCTACATTACAATTATCCTTATCATTATCATTATCGATATCAATATATCATACATCATATCATATCTTTCATTTAATTATTAAAAACTATTTATTATTGAGAAATCATATTCAATATTTTTTTATTATATTTCTTTTATATAATTAAAGTAAAAAATAAATGTATAACTTTCCTTAAAATTTTCAAGCAACAAAGTTTTAAAAAAGCTTTTTAAATATTTTATATTTATATTCTGTTTAAATATGAAACAATAATTATATAGAGATAAATTTTCTAATTCTATTAATATATATGTAATTAATCATATAATATATACTATATATATATTAATATATATATATATATATATTATATATTATAATACTAATATATATATATATAATATATAAATAATTATATATATATATATTTTTATATATACAAAATTTAAAATAAAAAGAATTTGAAATAATAAAACTGTACAAGATACTGTTCTCGAAAGCCAGTCATCTTTGAGGAAAAATTGTCAAAATTATCCTTACCTCTTGTTAGCAAGGGCTGAAAACCTCCTCCTTCTAGTCATGTATATTCTTTTCGTGAAGTGGTTATATTATGAATACTTATCATCCACAGCACCACTGCAGAGATGAAGTAATGGTGAGATATATATATATATATTATTATATATTATATATATATTATATAGTATATATATATAATATTACTATATATAGTATATATATATAATAATATATTATTCTTATATTATTTATTATTTATATCACTTGAAAAGTATTAGGTTCTGATTCTGAAAGCTAGTGATTTGTTTTTAAGGTTATTAAAATTTTTAAAGTTTATTTTGTGTTTTTATGTTTGCATGCATATATATATATATAATATAATTATATATAATATATTATATATATATAAATATATTATATTATATATATATAATATATATATATATATATATATATATACATGGAAAATATATATATACATTATATATATAATATATATATATAATATATATAGATATATATAGAATATATATATATATATATAATATATATTAATTATATACATGATATAATATATATATACTTATATATATATAATATATATATAATATATAATTATATAATAGATATTATAATATAGTATATATATATATATATAGCCATATATATTATATATATATATATAATATATATATAATGATAATATATATATATAGTATATTATATATATATATAGTATTAACTTATATATATATAATATAATATATATAATATATATATATATATATATATATATATATATTATTAATTAATATATATATATTATATATAATATATATATATATATATATAATATATTATATATATATATTAAATTATATAATATATATATATAATATAGTATATATATATATATATATATATATATATATATATATATATATATATATATATATATATATATATATATATATATATATATATAATATATATATATATAATATATATATATAGATATAATATATATATAATATAGATATATATATATATATATATATATGATCATATATATATATATATATATATATATGCATGCAAACATAAAAACACAAAAATAAACTTTAAAAATTTTAATAACCTTAAAAACAAATCACTAGCTTTCAGAATCAGAACCTAATTCCTTTTCAAGTGATAAAATAATAAAGACTAAATATTTTAAAATAATAATAATAATGATAATAATAATAATAATAATAATAATAATAATAATAATATAATAATAAAATAATAATAATAATAAAATAATAATAATAATATTTTTAATTAGACGGCAATAACAATTTAATTTTATTAATAATAATAATAATATATAATAATAATAATAATAATAAAACCGCAATTAAAGTAAAATTGACATTTTGATTTAAGTATAGTTTTGACCTGATTTTAATCAATTAATATTATTTAGTTCCTCGACAACACCGAGAAAGGATGTGTTCAATTTCTTTGTGGATTTTTTTTAATGATATTAATAATTTTTATAAATTATTAATAATATTCAATATCAATTTGCTATACATATTTTATTCACCAAAATGATACTAACAGGATCTATAATATATATATTAAAGGTGGGTGGCTATTTATGGAATATATATATATATAATATATTATATATATATATAAGATATATACACCATATATAACATATCTTACATTCTTTTTATTCATATACTACTTTTGCTGTCTTCCGCTATGTGGTAATAATGGTTAATATTATGGTGGTATATTTATATAACTTTAATCTAGTATTAATTCTCATCTAGCACGGCGAAAGCTAGTGGAATTTAATATAATTAAGATATATGAATATATATATTATAGATATAGTAATATAATATATATATTATATATATTATATATAATGCTAAACATATTAATATAACTATATAATATTACTATATATTTATATCTTATTTGTTTATGCGAATATTTCTTATTACATATATTAAACTAATTAATTAAATAGTAATACATTTATTAATATTTATTAATATACTATATAATATACTATGGAACATAAATGGCTGTATATATTTATATATACTTATATATTATATATAATAAATGAGTTTTTTATTCTTTACACAAACTCCAATAATATACATACAAAGACTCGAACTTCAGCTCACAAAAACATTAATGTTTATTTAATAATAATAATATATAACATAATAATAAATATAATTATATAAATAATATATATATATATATAAACGTTGTAAAAACATAATAAATTACAAATGTAAAGGTGTAAAAAGAATAGATTGTTTATTCATCTATTTAATTATATAAAATGATATATATATTATATCATATAAACTAATAAATATATAAATTTAATTATTTGATGTATAAATAATAGTATATAGTACTATAATTGAAGATCTGGATTAATTAGACAATGAAATAGAAGTAGGAATAAATTTATAGGCTTGATTATTGATAAATATATATAGATTATTATATATATATATATTACTATTATACTTATATATATCAATATATATATATATATATATATATAGTATATATATACTAGTATATAGCGAAAGATATATCCTATTTTATTATATATAATGACGTACAATAATAGTCAATAATTTTTAATAATTTCGATATTTATTATTAATCTCTGTTAATCTATAAACACTAGATAAATGATTCAAACCAAATTTTATTTATTCTATAAGATTAAAATATTAATGAGGAAAAAGGAGTATTTAAGTTATGATATTTCTTTTTTGAATTATTATTGAGATGGTAAATATAAAATAAAATAATATCAATGTTTATGTTGATAGTGAAAGTGTATAGAATACCGATTTGAGAAATGAGTCATATTGTATCATTAATTGTTCTAACTGCAGGTGATAAGCTTTTTTCTTTATTTACTATGCAAATATTAATGATGACACAGTGTGAAAATGCTTGCTTGATTTTAACGTGTGGTTAAGCGAATATTTACTAAAAGCATTCTTACTCTAACAAGTTGAACATGTTCTTTATCACCCAAAGAGAAATAAGTCACATTATGATCTATAATCGTATGAGTGCAATGCTACAAAAGATACATTCATCATATGGGGAAGAATTTTCTCTCGCTGCAAACTGCTGTAATGGAGAAGTCAGTGTATCCAGAGAAGCAAACATCCTATATCACTGAAGATTCACGAAAAGTCGGGGGGTTTATTGACCGAGGGTTAAAATTTGCTGTGTCAGAGAATAAACTTCTGATTCCATAACAGACATCTTTCAGTACATGGATTTACTCATTGCAAATCAATTAAACTCGAAATTTTAGTCATCCTGCCATCAACGGATATGTTTAATGAATATCATATTGATGACAATAACTATCTTAGACAATTTGATGAAAATCTCAAAAGATAGTAAATGGTGTCCTGGGAAATTAGTGCTGGTATCTATCAACCCAATCTATAGATTAAACTCTATGATATTTGACTCTGCAATTCAAAGGTCAAGGTTTATACTCATTGTTGAATTAATTTATAAAGAAAATAACCCTGTCTTTGAGATTTATTCCTTAACTCCACATGAAAGAAACGTTTCTGGATTAATGAAATGGAAATTTGGTTTAGGGCTTTGGACAAACTTTAGAAAAGGACCAATAATATTCATTGACAGAACCTCAAACTTCTATGGTAAAGTTTTAAAAGTTAGCGCATTCTGTGGAAAAAATTTTCCTTATTATTACAGATTTTCAAACGAGGGAGATTGTATTGGATCTAACTTTGAAACATTGGAAATCATAAAAGAAAAACTTAATTTTAAATACGTCGTGAAACTTGAAAAATATTTTGGACAGAAATTCCCTAATAAATCGTGGGATGGTCTTTTTGCAGAAATGCAAAAGGGAAACAGAGACTTGCTGGTATCAATATCGTCATGTACAATGTTATAATTACCCCTTATGATGGATGATTTTATCTATTCTGATCCGCGTAACACGATGAGAGTGCTAACGATTATTATTCAATGAAACCAATTTACCAAAATCAAATTTCTGATGAAAAATTCCTATCAGTCTTACCATGACTGGCGGGCATTGGTATATTACACAGTACATTACCGTTTTCTTCGGAGTAATACTCCTAAAATTTTCAGTGCAAGATAATCAAAAGGATAGTACCATAAATGTTTCATATGTAAGGAAATATATTTAACATATTTTTTTGTTCCTTCTGTTTTTTTTTTTTTTTTTTTTTTTTTTTTTGCCATATATGATTTTTTATTTTTAAAATTTTCTTCCTCTTTCTATAGGTTAACATTTTTTCCATGAACTTTTGACAGCTTCTCTGGTATTTTTGCGTGAGACAGACAGAAGAAACATTCTTCAGGAAATTGGTACCAAATATTGCTATTGTTTTGGGCAGTTTCGGCTTTTGTTATAACAAATATCTACTCTGCAAATCTATTGTCGAATTTGACTCTACCAAGATATCCGAGTAGAATGGAGAGACCATCAAAGAAAATTGCTAATCCAAATGTCTGATGAATTATATGCCCCTGTCTTTTTTTTTTTTTTTTTTTTTCGACAGTAATATAATTAGAAAAATAATTTATAAACTGCTTAGTAGTTTTTACTTTTCATTTATAATTAATAATTAATATTATGAAAAATACTAAAATATTAATAATTTTCTTACATAAATAAGTACTAAGATAAAATTTTTTTTACTAATGAGAATAAGATAAATATTTAATAAACGTATAAAAATAATTAATAATAAATAAAATAATACTAGTAATATATTTTAAATAATAATATTAAATAATTATAATTATTAATAATAAAATTAAATATATAATAATAATAATAATAATACTAATATAATAATCAATAATAATAATAATAATAATAATAATAATAATAAAAATAGCATTAAAACAAAAAAAGATAATAACTTAATATAAATATAATATAATATAATATTATATAATAATAATTTATATAATAATAAAGTTATAAATAAATAATAATAAATAAAAAAGAAAAAAATAAAAATAATAACTATAAATAAAACAAAAAATACTAAACTAATGTTATTACTACCATTAATAATAAATAATAACATAAACATAGTAAACAATAATGCTATATGAATAATAAAATACTTAACAAATAAAAATATTAAAATAGTATTAATAATAATAATAATAATAATAATAATAATAATAATAATAATAATAATAATAATAATAATAATAATAATAATAATAATAATAATAATAATAGAAATGAGAATAAATAATAATTAATGAGAATGAATAAGAAGGACCAGAAAATTAAATATTATAATAATTAATAATTAAATATAATAATAATTAATAAATAATAATAATAATAATTAATAATATATAAATAATAATAATAAATAATAATAATAATAATAATAAATAATTAATAATATAATATAATAGTAAATATAATAATTCTTATTTATCCTATCTATATAATTGAGTTCTTTGAAGCTGGTGGATTAGGTTGTATGGGAGCAATGTGTATATTGAAAAGAGTATTAATTTAAAATCACTATAAAAGTATGTCTGATGTTGTCACAATTATAATACTAACTACAATGACAGAATATATATAGTATTGTCGTTACAGTAAAGGACTTTAAAGATACTAATACTCCATAGAATTTAATTTAATACTATAAAATTGACATAACATTGTCACAAGTATTTAAACTGATATTAACAATTGTAATAATTGCGATATTGGGGCGATAAGAAAATTATCTCTCAAAATTTAGATATTGAAAATTTACATTAAAATATAAAAATTTCAACTATTTTATTTTTTTACCGTTCAATTAGTAATTCAAAATTTAACTAATTAATAATGCTATTCAAAAAAAATTTTAACAGAGTATTTAGCAACACCATTTTCAAGAATTTGTTTTTATCTATGGATAACCATGACGTTAAAACCGTTGGGAAAAAGATAGAAGTTGTCCTTGGTGATTATTTCAAGGACAAATATGCTTCATCTCTATTCTCTAATAGAGAAGCAGCTATTATAAGCATCGAATCACACTTGCTTTTCATCCAGCTTCAAGAAAATTTAGCGGCTGTTTCATATTTATTTAAGGAAAAGGTTAGTAATCTAGCAATTGTTTAGCGTGAGAGGCGTTTAGAGTTAAAGTAGATCAAGTCCATAAGAGTCAAATAAGTGAATATGAGACAATCTTATATAAGTAATTAATTTATTTAATGCCCATTCTGCTGTTATCTGGTGAATAAAATTTAAGATAACGACCTGATTCACTGTTGCACCGAAAAATTGAATGGCTTTGCTATGTGACCGAAATAATCAGATATGGTTTTTTTTTCACTTTAACATTAAACCCTACATTTATTTGATGAAAAGATAAGTAAAATAATTTATCTTTATACAAAAAAATGCCGAATCTGCATTGAATAATGTTAGGGACCCTCTCAGACTTTGGGGACAGTACAACATTTTTTAAAATATTATTATGAAAGAAATATCGAGAGGGAAGGATTCTAAACAAAATTAATTAGAAACTATAAATAACTATGCTTACATAAGTTAAACTTTAACATTTGAAGAGATTTAATATTTATGCACAATTAACGTTTTCTGTTTGATATCATATTTTTGGGGGTATTTAAATTTTCTAATATATATATATATATAGTATATGTGTAGAAATTATTATTATTTACTGAGATTTTTTTTAAATAATTTATACTTTATAGATATACTCGTAAAACTTCAAAATAAAAAGTATTAATGGAGAAATAATATTATAATATATGATTTAGATATATATATACTATAATTAGTTAATATATATTATTAATTATATATGTTATTATTATGATATTATATTATTATTATTATTTATTATTATTATTATTATCTAATTATTATATTATTATTCATTTGAAATCTATATTTATTATAATATATATATATAATTATTAATTATTATTAATATCATGAGTTCATTATTATATATTATTATTTATTATTATATTATCGTATTATTCATAATTATTTCATTATTATTCCATTATTGATAAAAGTTTTATGGATAATTCTTAGTGAACTACTATGATACTCATACAATAAGTGTAAGATCAGTATTAGTTTACTATTATTATTATATTAATAATTATATACAATTTAATTATTATTATTATTTATTTATCGTATTAATTCATCATTATTATTATTTATTATTATAGTTATTATTATTATTTTTATTAATATTTGCCAATGGTATCACTTTTAAAATTTGTTATTTTATTATTATATTGGACTTATTATGTAATATACTATTTATCATTATTATAATATAATTATCTTAATTAATAATAATTATTAACTATACAAAGGTTTTATTTTATTTATGCAGTATTTATATTTGTTTATCAATATGATAATAAAATTAGAAATTACTTCGTCACGTATTCGTCCCTCTCTTGATTTATATCCCTATATTATTATTTATAATTATTATATATATAAATTATTATTGATGTGATTATTATTTATTATTTATTATTATTAATTTATTATTATTCATATATGTGTATATATTCTCTATTTATTACTCTTTATTTTTATTTACCCTCTTCCTAGACTGGGGATTAGTGCGGCCAGGCTACACCATCGTGAACGACAATAGAGTATAGAGAACGTGGACACGAGTTATATACCCTAACTGAGAGTATCTCACGCAGCAGAATAAAATTCACCCAAGAGTGTCACGAGAGCCGGGACAGGAGTTTCCTTTGTCGCACATATCGTAGGGTCACTCTTGAACCAGATGTCACAAGACCCTCACCTACAACCCCGTCCCACCCATAATACACCTCTTCTTCTCGCCCTCTTGCACTCACCATTTCCTTTCTTCGAGGACACAATGCCTGTCTCTACTACTGGACTCAATGCACTTTCTCTTCGGTCTCCCCAACCTTGGTCACGATTTCTCCAGTACAGTGTGCGTCTCGATATACTTCTGTAACCTCAAGTCCGACTATCGCTCCCTTATGGCACAAATCATCTCATCGTGAACTCGTTTTCATTTTCTATCACGACCCTACGCCAACCATTAATTCTTTCATTCCCTCATTCTCTCCCATCTCTTCTCTTCCAACGCCTCCACCCCTCAAGATTCGTTCATATTAACCACATTGTCCTTACGATTATACCTCTTATTCCTATTACAAGTCATCTACTATATATTAATCCATCATGAACATACCTATACCCTTCATCGCGAAACTAATAGCACCCAAGACTCAGTTCCTTTTGCCATTCACCAAGGATTTAATTCTACACTCCCACATCCCCAACCATCGCCAAAACCACCCACTTTCTTACAGCACTTTATCTCATCCGTTCCCTTTTCGTCCAACATTATATCCTATAAATATATTGACATACTCAGCTACTTGTTCTTCAACTTGCGTGCCAATCACCTTATCAGAATTTCACCGCGGACATTTTCACTCACCCAACACCCCACCTTAATCTATCAATTTACTATGTCTCCCTCTCTCCTCAAACTCCTCTATCAGTATTCGCCACCAAAACATAATATCAATCAGCCGTACTAATAACAGGGCACCCTCCAGTTCTTAAATTCATCCCATCATTCAACGCCTAACCTGCCACCCCCCGCTCTATCATTTCTTTCATTAATCGCATCCAATATACCAAGGTTAAAATTAACCAGAGAATAACATTCTATCTGTGCCTCACGCTGCTCATTAATATTAACAATCATTTCACTTCCTTTATCTCTTACAACATGCTTCCACTATCGATCCATACATACTTTTGCATTCCCACAGAATTCAAACCACAACTCTAATATATCCACTAGATATTATTTATATTTAAAAATAATATATTAGCTCCACTGCCCGTTCGCTCATATTTGCAGTATTAAATGACAGATATACCGTTCCTTCTCTATTCAATATTCACTTATCCTAGTACTACTATACTTTATCTGACTATATCCTTAATATTGTCCTTAATCTAATTCTCACTAATACAGCTTTAGTGTAATATATATATATATATATATTAATAATATACCTTTTATTGCAATACTATAAAATAATAATATTATCACCTATTTTGACATATATATATATGACATATATAATATATATATAAACATCAACTTATACATCTCACTTATATACATACACTATAATTCTAATATATATAGCTGATACTCATTGAGTTCTATATCACTATATATTGAATCTCTAAATATAATATCTAATCTATATCAACATCTTATTTACATACACATCATATATTATAGTACATAATATTATATCTCACTTAATATCATATATACACCCTATCAGCTATACTTACTTATGATATCTATATACCTTTTACTAATATATTCTACGCTTACACGCACTATATATACTATTAAATAAGCCCATAATATACATTATAATCATATATAATTATTCCTACTTACTACTATACTTTTCTAATAATACCATACATATTTTGTACTTACCTTTCTCTACTATTTCATATTATACTCTATCCTCCTTATCATTATATATATCTAAATTATATATAATCTATATGAGTCTTTTTATACTATACTTCATATACCATATATATATATTATAACAGTCTAATCCACATTTATTACTGTTTTGCTTCCCTACATATTCACCACTCACCAGGGTCACATTCACCCAACTCTTGATAAACAGGACAATTGATCGACACTTCGAGCCTTTATTCCAAATTTGAAGGTACTCCATTTCAAGAAAATGCTACCATAATCACTGAGCATGTACTTATCAGCACGGAAGACATTTATAACCCATAAATAGTATATATATATAATATATTATCCTCCCTTTCTATGACATAGTATCTATATATATTGTTTTAGTAACCAGACCGCACCGTTGATTCCTATTCTATACTATATCTACTAGCCTAGCTAAATAATATATACTATATATTGATCCTTCATGAAGAAAATGTTAATATATTAGATATTATATATATGACTCATCAAGTGCTTCTTCCGTTCGGGTACCTGTCTCTAACTATATACTTCATAGATACGTATAGTTATTTTATAATATATTCCTACTTCGTCGGCATCGCTAAGAAGCGTCTTTAGTTCCTTATCACTCGACTTCTTGAGAATATATTCCTACTTCATCTTCATCGCTAAGAGGTTATACTTCTATCATCTACGTATAATACCAATAAATACGTATAGTACTACTTCTCACGTTGCAGTAGTGTACTGTTAGTAGACTACTATTATATACTTACTATACTAATATATATATTATATTCTATATATATATATATCATATTAGATATTATTACTATATTCAGAAGTATTAACTATTCTATATATATGAGTGGTAAAGTCTGTGTTCCAAAATTACCTCACGGCTTGCTTAGTTTGCACACAATTACACAATGCCGACACGCACAAATATATAATATATTCACCTCCGGTCCTATACAACAAACCAGCATAATATTAATAACCTACCCCGTTACTAAGCACCAACCATGTGATTTGTAACACCGTTGATCTCTGTCTACTCATTTACTTAGTTCATAATCATATTATATACTACTATATACTGAGCGAATCCTCCTCTGATTCTGTGTCTTTTTTCTAATCTAGTCGTCTCTATATATTTCATTAGTACCTATATATTATACACTAATATATCTTACCTATATATGAATATATTATGATATGAAGATTCTTAGTCTTCTCTGGAATCTGCAAACAGCTTTTATATACTTCTGGCATGGTTTGCCCGGTCTTTTTCTTACAAGCACACTTTAGTTTTACTCGTGCAATATATTACCTCAAAAAGAGAAGTCGAACACATCTCTCTCTGGTATATTATTGTATACTAAAAAAACTTTAAAACTTAATAACTTTTTATGTGTGTGTTTATTCATAGCTTTATAATTATTTTTAAGAAACCTGTCGCTGACTCACATAAATTTCTCAGAAGCGGCTCTCTAACTATCTTTCTCGCTGTCTTCTCTCTATTCTACCATTTTCGCTGTTCCCGGATCCCCGCCCCTAGTCTTCAGTGATCCGGATTCCGCGGTATCACAATTTTAGCTTTCTATTTTTGTTAGACTACAATGCCCATCTGCATCTCTGGTACATCTTCCAAAATTATATTCATCAATGATTTCAGAAATTATACAAATAAATTATGACGAAACATTAATTAAAAAAGTGTCGCACCAATATCTTTTTACCAAGCATATCATTGTGAATTTTACAACAGCAGGGTATTAAACTCAAGAGTTTTGTGATAACAATTTCAAGGTTCTTCTGTATATACCAAGTTTTGTGAACAATTTTTCCAACAGTTAAACAAGTTTGTGAAATTTCACAAACAGTTTAAACAGAGATTTGTAATACACATTTATTTTCAAACAGGTAAGCAAGTTTAAAACACAATATCAAGAGTATAATAAAAGACAGAAAGCCTAAAAAAATTCCTGGAACGACAGTATTAAATTATATGAACTAAAAAATTTTAAACTTAATTCTTAATTCTTTGCAACATTTTAATGCTAGATTTAACATTTATGCAAAATCACTTAATCAAACTTTCAATGTTATTTTTGAGTTTGTTGAATATTTATCAAATCTGTCGATGTTGTAATACTTAAATAGGACGTATATATAAGATGATACTAGATTAAAATCATTCAAGGTTCTAAATAAAATATATATTTCAAACTAATACATATTAATATGTAATTAATATGTATCTTGCACAATGATGGAAGAAGGAATTAATATAAAAAATACATTAATTTATTAATATAATTACTATTTGAATTAAAGCTTACTATTGCAAAAAAAAACATAATTTGGCAATAATTTCTTTAAATTTCTTCCCATTAGGACAAAACAAAGTGAAAAAGGGAGCATCCGTAGAGCTCTAAAACGTTTATTTCCTATCACTAATGAGAAGCATTCGAACTACTTTATACGAATGCTTAAAGTAATAAATAACCTTATGGCGTAAAGATACTTATAAAAAATAATTATACAAGAACTTTATATAGTGATTGATAAAAAAACCACTGCATTTATCCCCTAAAGTTAAGACGTTAAATAACTTGATTTGTAGAACATTATTATAACTGCCTTTTCCTGTTTTTACAGTTTACTTTTGAGATCATGCTTACTCGTCTTTTTAAGCACATTAAGCTTTCGCACGTAAGTTGTACATACAACAATAACCAAAAGGCATTTCTTTGTACTTACTAAATGCAGACTATAATGAATATTGCTTTATGGCCTTTTAATATTAGATTTTAGAAGCATTATTTACAAAAGGTTATACATCGAAATAATGCTTCATGTAAGTTGATTTCTAGTATCACGCAAGTCAACTTTAATAAAAAGTTAATTTTAAGCAACGATTCAAATATGATATATAGCTCGTGTAATATTTTCAATTTCCATTTTTTTTCCCATTATCATTGGAAAAATAATAATTAATCAAAAATGAAAAGAAGCAAATATTTTATGGGTAGTTATTTTAAATAAATTAATTAGGAGTCAAAAGTTCATTAGACGTATCCTTGATTAAAGAAAGTATAATTATTTTAAGGTGAATGGGAAATTGTATATGTTCTTCAGATATGATATTAGTAGCTTAGCATGCTCAGAAAACTACTTCTGTTTTGAAATTTTCACACTGTAAACAAGCACTTTAAAAGTATTGAAACTTTGTTTAAAAACTTCTTGAAATAATTATACGGTTGAGTGTATAGTTAATTTCAATTTTCTTTTTACTTTTGCTATATTTCTTAAATTTTAAAATTAATGCTATGTCGTTAAAATTGTCATGTACTTGAAAATTGTCGAAAAAGAGTAAAAGATTTCTTTGGTTATCACATAAAAAAAGAGGCTATTTTTTTTCTTAAATTGCCCTATATAAAATTAAAAATATTAATGATTATGTTATTTAAATATATTTCAGAACTTAAAGAAATCGTACAATATTATATTAAGACAAATTCTAATCCATGTTTGCTAAAATAATGATAATAATAATAATAATAATAATAATAATAATAATAATAATAATAATAATAATAATAATAATAATAATAATAATAATAATAATAATAATAATAATAATAATAATAATAATAATAATAATAATAATAATAATAATAATAATAATAATAATAATAATAATAATAATAATAATAATAATAATAATTCTAACAATAATAGTGAGATTAAGATAACTGAGATTGTAAAAGTCAGATTTATGTATAAATATAGGTATTCAGCATCAGCCTTTGATTTTATGAAAGTTTTGAATTTCACTTCCAAGTTTCTAAGTATTTATTTTTGTACATAACTAAATTTACTTAAAATAATTTTTGAAAATAATTTACAACAGAAGTAGAAGACATTTTTAGATTGATTTCCTGACGCGTTTCGTCTCTGTAGCTGAGACATATTTAGAGGAATTTTTTTTGTAAGCGAATTAGTGTGTTTTAGTTGATATATGCAATAATAAAATGAAATAATATTACGTTTAACTGAAAATTCATTAAGTTTTATGTTAATATCGGGTCTACGAGTTTTGATGTAGAAGGCCTCCGCAATCTTAAGTTTATGGACTTCAAACGATCAGCATAATATTTTAGTGTTTAGAAATATTACCTATGGTTGATTGACCATTTGTCGTGTGGAAATCTGCAAAGATTTTACTGGGATTGTATCGATGTTGATATGCTCTATCCAACAATATATTCGTCGTTGCAACCAATATATGTCGACGTACAGTCTGAGTCAGACTGTTCGTCAACATATATTGTTAAGTATGTTAGTGTTAAGTATGTTCAAAAAAGTTATTTGCTTTAATTCCTAATTGTGTTTCAATCTGTTTATGTGTATTATTGAATAACGTATTAAAAATTGACTAATATTTATTTGCTAATAAGTTTCAAATCATCTATTAATATTTTAGACTTTTTGATACTTAGAAATTTTTGATTTGAGAATATTTTGATTTATCTTCATTTGATGTATCTTCATATAGTATCTTCACTCAAATCAAAATATTTGGATTTGATTTCAAAATTCAGACTTGTTTTGCATAATTTTTTCTCTACATTTTTTAAATAAGGTTATAAAATAAAATTCAGTTAATATAGTATATATGTAATATGTAGTAATAAATATATATAAAATTACTACTTGTATATTATATATATATATATATAATATATATATATCTATAGCAATTTAAGTCATCTATTATATCTATATTACTTTATACTGGTCACAATATACTACGATATCTTATAGTATAAATAATTGATTCTTTGAGTCTCAAATATTATTGATGATATATATATTATATATTATTAAGTGATATATATATATATATACAGTGATTATTTAAATAAGTTTATATCTTACAAATTGATAAAATATATAATATATATATATATATAGAGCGTATTGCTAATAATTTATGTGAAATATACGCAACTTACCCCGTCTTGGGGGGGAAAAAAGATATAAATATATTATATAGTGGATATAGTAGTGAAGTGATTAAGATATATATAAGAAATGTCGAATATACTTATAAGGCGATCTAATCTTAAATAAGATAAAAAAAGGTAATACAAAACATTTTTAAGTTTTTTAATTTTATTGGAAGTAATTAAATTATATTATTCACTAGACAATACTTAACATAAACTCTCAATTTACCATATTGTAAGGGGTAAACACGACAAATAACCAATTTTATATTCATATAGTTATCAGACATTAAATTATTTATACACGTGCGAAGCGAATTTAAAGCGAGGTAGTAAACTCTTCACCATAACTCACACCTCACACTATAACTCTCGAAGTTATCAGTTGTATCCATAGAAAATACAGGATGACTCTAAATGTGTGGCTATCAGATAATATTATCAAAATCCTCAATCTGCATTCCGAACAAATAGTATTGTAGATACTGAATCTCGTATAGTCTGATTTAAATGAGATAAATGCAATCGTATAGTATTTGGAAATATATTTAAAATCTTGGTCCGAAATATTTAACTTAAGAGAGAATGAACCTTTACATCAAATCCACGAAAACGGTCCCCATTTTATATGATAAAAACAAATGCCCTAAGAATGAGAAAAATAGTTGCTTGCCTAAATTGATTGAGCCGACTAAAAAATGCCGACTATTCCTTGAAAGTAGACCTAGGTCAATAGCCGAGAGCTGACTAAAACATGTGAGTAGTCTCCGAGCGAAAGAACATCTCGAGCCTTTACGATCAATACAGGCGCGCACGAAAAACTCACACGAGAGGACTGTAAGACGTAAGAGCGACGATATGAGCTGAGCAAGAGATTTTTAATGATGATAGATTTATATGAAGCTATTATGATTAGGCATGACGTGTATTTAAACAGAGAGAAGTATATATAGAATTTAAAGAAATATATGAGAAAGAGCAGTATCAGTGAGAAAGACCTTGCGCCATCGCGCATAAAAGGGAAATGTCGTGCCCAAAAAATACAATTTTATTGAATCATTGTTATTTGATGATCGAATTAACAGTGAATTAAATTTTCAGGTAAATTTGAGACGATGTTAGTGATTAAGAAACTTATATAACAGGTGAGATGAAGAAACTGTGAGACAAAGAGAGGAAAACTTAAGAAGAGGCCAAGATGAGTATACGAGAGGACAATAGATGTAAGAGATAAGATACTGGAAAGATAAGAGATAATAAAAGAGACTGTTGTGAGGAAGAGAAGGAGAGATAGATGATGAGTATAGAATAGTGAAAGAGAAGAGATAGAATATAGAGATAGTAAGATATAAGTAAGATATATATATATATATAGAGAGTGTGAGATAGAGATATTGAGAGAGAGATTATTATAGTAGGAGAATAACTCGGTAAAATGACTTCATTTGTTTAAAGCACCTATATACTACTAAGCGAATATATATATATATAGTATCTAGTAAAAAAAAATTTTCCTAAAACAGAAAATTGAGGAAATACCTAAATACAAAGTAAAGGAAATAACTCTTAAAGAAATTCCTAAATTAGCGTTTCTGTATAGTAAAGCAATGATGTGGTCTGGAAATAAATAACTATATGAGGTTTATATTATTATAATATTAATGTTGTTTAAATAATAATATTATAACAAATATATTTAATCATGTATATATATATCTGAAGAGGTGAGAAAAAGGTAACCATGATTATAGAGGGAAATACTAGGAGACTAGAGTCTTGGCTATGCTACGAACTCCTTAACTTGAAGTGTACTGTAGGTAACTCTATCTGAGTTGATAGTATCGGTGAGAGAGGAATTCACAAACGTTATATATATGATAAGATACTATTCTTTTTGCATCCCCATCATTATATATATTAAATAGTGTGCGTTGCAACAAAGAGTCATCTGAGAGTTTTGAAACATTGAAATTGATAATAATATATACTATATATATATATATATATATAATAATTAATTATATAGATTATATTATAATATATATATATATATTATTGAAACGAGTTGATTTCTCAATATTCTTATTCATTTAATGAGTGATCACATAACATATCATTCTCATAGGTTTGGAACTCAGTTCTACCAATCCCTAATGCTATTATTTATACATCAATCAACATAATCTCATTTAGTTATCGTATGCAGTTCACCATTAGTTTATTACATAGTCTATGACGTATATTCCAGCGAAAAGTGGACCTCTCTTGAGTTAACCTAATGGTGAGAAAAATAGATAGTTAAATAAATTGAATAAGTATTCTTTTTGCTAAATAACTGGTTAGATTTGTGTATATTAATATTTTTAATATATATTATGGACATTATTAGTGTGAGTTGACTTCCCGTTATATTAGGTTATAGTGTTATAATGTAGGTTATATAAGATTTGAGTTTGGAGATAGTTAGGTTAGGTTAGGTTAGATAAGGTTTATGGTCAGGTTAGGTTAGGTTTTAATCACTCAAAAAATTTAATGTATTTACCCTTATTAAAATATATTAAAATAACGAAATTACTATAATTATAATTATTTATTTTGATTTTCAGCTCCTAGAGCCAACGCACTTACTATATATATATATATAATATAGTACCTATATATATATATATATATATATTATATAATATATATATATATAGTAAATTTATAATATATTATATAATATAATATATATATATATATATATATATGTAAATGGATTTCGACTATATAAGTACTTATATTGGCGATGAGTGTTTAGTAATGACTAAACTCCAGTATACTTTTCTTTCTATGATTAAATTATTTAATTATATTAATGAATAGTAAAACCAATATCAATAAAAATATTAGTATTTAAGGGTAAAAATAATATATCATGAAGTTTAGTGAGGGTCTTTGAACATTAACTCCACAAGTTTTGATCCTAAAAACTTCAACAAATTTAACAGTAATTTTCAAAAAAAAGTAAAAGATAATATTTTTTGATGAACAAGGCTTTATATTAAATGTTGCATATTTGCGCAACTGGTTTTTTTATAAAACGAATGAATCTCACTGATAGGAGTCGAAAATGATTATTCTAGATAAGTGTTTATTAAATTTTCCAAGATTATTTATATATATATACATTCAAATTTAAAGGTAACAAATATATTGAATATATGGTGACATAAGTTATACCGTAGAAACCTCTGCACAAGCAAAAAAAAAAAAAAAATCTTATAAAGCTTTTATTATGTAAGCGGTCTATTTCTCGTGTTTTGAAAAGTTTCTGGATTACAGCATTTTCATTGGAATATTATTTATTTTATTTTTTTTACATTATTTCATTTATTCAATTTACGTTGAAACTATTTAAATACGACGCAGTTCTCAGTGGGTCGATTGGCTTGGGTGAATCTTTTCTGATATATATATATATATATATATATATATAATATATATATTATATATATATATATATATATATTCTATATATATATTATATATATATATAATATATAATATATATAAATATATATTATAGTATATATATATATTATATATATATATATTGTTAATATATATAATATATAGATTATATTATATATATAGATATATTATATATTATATATATATATATATATATATATATATATATATATATATATATATATATAATTCTTTATATATACCACTTATACGTATATTAATACAGTATAATCAAATATTGATACTATCATATAATATAAACTATCTCTACACTAATATATATAGCTATATCATAGTTAATAATTATTTCAGATACCTACCATCCAGAGGTAAAACTTGTATATATAGGTAACTATAGTAGCTCAGCTACACACGTGGAGTTCTTTTTACAATTTCAGTTAATTAACTCATGGAATCGTTATGCTGGGTATATATGAAGCCTTTTTAAATAGCACAAAGTATTTGATTTATTCTGAAACTTTAGTTTTACGTCTGTTATAAATTTATCTTATTTAATTCGTCCTATTTATATATCACTTAGATTACATTATTCTTTCTGATAGTATCTAAATAAATATAGCATAACTGCTGCTAATAGACGTCAACCGTCATATCATATCTTTTATTATAATATCTAACCAAACATGATAGATATGTTCCTTATAATTCGTATTAATATTGAGCCCCATCCCTTAAAGTCCCATTGATTACTACATTTATTATCAATGACTCACTTTCATTGTCTAATTTCATTATTTCACATAAGTATGAACACATTCACTGCCAAAGGTTCAATGAATCATTAGACGAAATGACTTTGCACAATCGGCCACTCCAACACTCCAAGCTTTCCAAAATATAAAAAGATGTAGCAACCATATATTGTATTTCACGTATTAACTAAGTGGGTAAGGAAAATAAGAATGTTCTCAAAGTTTCAAACCCTCAGATCCTTTATCTGTCCCTAATACTCTTGGTGCTTCTATTTGAGCTTCTTTTTTTAGAGTGAATCTCTTCATTCCTCTTATTATAACATAGTCTTAAAGATAATTTTTAGTTCTGAAGAGCTTCACTTTTATATATTTTACTTTTCTTCTAATACGGTCTAAACTGATATGTGATTCATTTATCAATCGATAGTTTGTTATGACGTTAGAATATACATTCACCAAGTGTTGTGCGAAGAAATGTAACAGTACCACAATGTAGACCTGAGAAATTGGATCCTTTCAATCTACATACTCCATTCGATTACAATGCAGTAGTTATCGTAGGACTTTAAAGCTGTGTTGTGAGAGCCCAATGCAGATCGTAGGTGGTCTCTTGTAAAGCGCTTCAACAAACTCCCTCCTGTTGAATATATTCAAACTTGTATCTCCTTATATGTTCATTTACCTACCTATATCTTTAAAATACAGATATATAGCGGAAAACTTGATCGTTTTCTGAACTATCTTCACTTATTCATAACATACTTCCTCATCTTACTTTTTAAATGAAAGGTGTTTGCAACTTGATCATTCCACACATGAGTTCTCACCTCCTCCTGAGACTCTGACATCAGAGTTATACATTTCATGCCTATTGTTACATGAATATAATATATAATTATCATGGTTAATAAGTCTGAAAATCAATAATTCTCACCCTCTCATTACTTTATTATCCTCATGTATTTTTATTATTTCTCTATTCATGTGATGGATCTATGTTTCTCTTGACGTTTACGGTGTTTTAATGAATTGCTCTCAGTGTTGCTGGACACATCAAAATCGTCTATAGATGTATTAGAATGATAGACAATTCTTAATTTATAAAAATAGCTAATAGTATTAAAAGTAATTCATAAAAATGATTTCATTAATGAATGTATGTGATAATTAAATTATTTATATTTCTCTTCATAAATATTTAATTGTATGAACTAGGTTAAAGAAAATCTCATCTAGACTTCCATAGACCAGTCATGATATAACATCCTCCTTACTAAACTCTCTGATAGAGAGAAACTGTGCAGACAATTTCCCTTCGTTTGTTTTATTCTTTACACTCTCAACATACTTTATCTTATCTATTTAGTTTTCTTTTCTAATAATTTACTCCTCTTTTATCTTTATATTTAATTATTTATTCATTATTTATTTTATTTAACTATTTAAATTATATTAATTAGCTCAAATTCAACTGTTAAGCTTGTTCCTGTGTGCAATATTACCATTTAAATTTACTTAAAATATGTGGAAATATATAGAAGTTAAACATCTCTAGTGTGCATAATATATTTAGAAAGTTTAAAAGATTCTATGTAATATAGTAATCTTGAGAAAATATCTCAGCTTTTTTTTACAATATTCTGTTAATGTGAAATCTGTCGACAATTCAGCTTATCACATTCTCTCGGTGAGAGGTGTATAAGATACAAGGCACTTGCATTACGGTAAGAATGGTGTCTCTAACCCATAAAACGTTCGAGTTCGTCACATCTAATCTAGCCTGAGCTATAACACTATCCTATACACACTACTATACTTCTAACTAATTATCAATTATGCAGTACAAATTAGCAGAGTAGCCACGTTGAGTGCATACCATTAACAATAATTCTAGCAGTACATAGCGAGTACATGACTCATAACAGTATTTCTATAACTGTAATTTATCATACAATAACTCACTTTACTAATTCCATCTTCACACTTGAGTAGCCAATTATCTGTTAATAGACTCTTTTCTTACAGACACACAACATACATCATATCAATACATGTAATCATTTACATATCGAGTATGTATATAATTAGTCTTATAGCAATACAATCACATTGACTTGAGCATCATACTGAGTAACATGATACGCTACAATTACGAACTATCCAGAGTCCAAGTCGACCAATTACATAAAAAATCGATAGAGAACTATTAGCGAGTATTAGCATAGATCAATGAAGTCAACTAGCATAGAGAATATTATCTCTAATGTTAACTGTATTCAAACGTGCCGCTTACTTCTCTCACCTAGTAGAGCGCTCTGTCCATAATATACTTGTGCTGGAAATTCGAGTAACTACTGGACAGCTATCTCTGAGAGAATAAATACTCCGATTACAAAAGTGACACTATCTCCTTCATACTTCGAAACTAGACATAAATATAAGTTCTGTGCTATATAACATCTTCCTAATCATCAAAGTGTGTCTGTTGACTTATTTTAGCCCACATCTATCATATATCAAAACCTGAAGTGTCATATCAAAGAGAGCGAGGATATAAAAAGACCTACACATATGACAAACTCTTTGATAGAGCATTGACCAGCGTTCAATTCTTAGATATATACCATATATCCACTACTATATAATCTGGAAACACTTCTCCTTCCTCAGTTTTTATTTAATTATTACGACTCTTTCCATAACGTATGGCCTTATATATATTATATTATTACCATAAAAGGCCTCATGTTAAATTAATAATAGTATAATATATATATGATATATATATTAATATTATATATAATAAATATAATATTATATAAATAATATATTAATATTAATATATTATATTAAATATATAATATATATAATAATTATATTAATATGTATATATATATATATATATATATATATTATATATATATAATATATATATATATATATATAATATATATATATTCATATATATATATAATAATAATATATACATATATTATATATTAATATATTATATATATATATATATAACTTAATATATATATTAATATATAATATAATTATTAATATATTATATTATATATATCATATATATATATATATTATATAATTATATTATATAAATATATATATTAATATATAATATATATATATATATATTAATATAATATATATAATATAATATAATTATAATAATATACTATATATTAATTATATATATAATATATATATTAATATATAATATATTATTATATAATATATATATATTATATTATATAATTAAGTAAATATATATATATATTATATATTTTATTTAAATTAATAGTATATATATTAATATATATATATATATTATATATATTATATATTATTTATATTATATTAATATATATATATATATTATATATATATAATATTATATATATATATTATATATATATATTAAATATATAATTATATATATATATATATTAATATATATATATATATATATATATAATAATTATATTATATAATTATATTTTGTATTCCCAAAAGTTAAGTGATACTTAGATAGTTACCGTATTCATTATAATATAAGTTTGTGATATACTGAACCTTGAAGATAATTAAATCAATATTAATGCTCTCTGGAGTTTATGACTCACATATATAGGAGGGGTGTTAGCACTAGCCGTTCTCACACGTTTCTTACCATACTGTCATAGCTCATATAAGTACCGGAAAATTTTCTTTGAAATATGTTTGTAATCATTTAAGATAATCAGTAATTTTTTTTATGTTTTCCATACGATCCCAAAGATGATAGATAACTGACTTCAATAACTTTATATTTCAACGTGTAAGGATTAGTGGAAGTACTTTTAATGTTTGTCTCGCCAGAATTCTATAATTTGATGATAGTAGTCAGTGATTAAGATGGTTACGTTTATCTTTATAGATTCAGCATCCAATCGTCTATGTCATAATGTCTCATGTTTTGATTCTCGCTGAACTCGTTTTACGAGTCGTTACCAAGAGTATAATCATCATTCTGTAAAAGAAGCGTGAATTAAATGTCCGGTCCAGAAGAACTCTAAAATTCCTTGTGCACATATAACTCAACGTAACTGTCGAAATAAATAAAAACAATAATATCAGTGTTTATTCACTTGGACTTACTCTAATACGTGCTTTCTTTCGACTGAGGAGTGAATTTCAGTATTTATATTAGGGCCATTCAGTACACCTTCTGCGTTTGGAGGTTTCAGGATTCGTACTCAAAACCCATGATTTATCTCCTGTTATAACTTTATCCAAGAAATTGTGCTCCATTTCGATGTACTTTCAAGTTATAAATCTTTGACATAATATTTGACACCTGTTTTCCACAAGATTATTATTTTGACATGTGTCAAAATGTTTCGTGAGTTAAAATTCTAATCGATAACTTGCATTTATTTATCTCCAAACCGGTTTTACTTCTGCTCATCAACATATATCTACACTTGAACGGCGGGTCTTCTACTCCAGCATACCATCACTACTAACAACTTCCACTATTATTCATAGTTTGTTATTGATAAGAGATTTGGTTACTTTCTATAACCGACATCGATAGTACTCTTCTACATCATTTATATACGGTCTCAGTCTCTTATTGAATAATAATTTTTTCTGCCTCACAATAGTCTTAATCACTCTAATGTTATTAGTTTTCTCTCTCACATTTAAGGTTACAATAATTCACATGTGTTCAGTTATATAGATACTTCAATCCCCATAAGCTTTCTGCGAGTGTTTAAAAGCAAGAATGTACTGGTCTTATTTAATATTTGGGACTAGTATATTATTTTTATCTGTTTTACAAATAATAATGTTATATTTACTACTTGATTTATATTCTAAATATCTAGTTTACCTGCATTCTCACGGACTCAAAAGAGAACTCGATAACACCAGCGACGAATATCATGTACCAATCCTCACACCTTCTTTGAAGTTATCCGACAAGCCGCGCCAAGAATGTATAACTGACCAAGAAAATAAACAAGGTGGAACTGCTCACATTGTGCTCCACCAAAGAACCACAAGTGTGTTTATCGAATAACAATTGTATAATTTCAGTATTAATGCATCGTCAATTAATCAATAAATGGTTAGTGTAGAATTTTGTTACCTAGTTATATAAACTTGTTTAGCATAAAACTTAGTGATATTTGTAATATGCCATGCCTAATAGCAGCTTATACTCTAATAATACTACATTAAACACTTTGATAAGAATCTCGTCACGAAGGAGCATACGACTCTAACATCGACGGTGCAGGTTTCACATAGGTAAAGATATATACACAAACTTAAACCTTTGGGATTAGAGGTATAAGTATATATATATTATAAGATATATAGAGTCAAACAGTAAGTAAGAGTATACTTATTATTTTCATGTGACATATAAAAATTATATATATTTATATCACATATATAAATTGAATATTATTTCACCATAATTTAAAATAAATTTTCTAATTCAAGTAATAATTTTTATTATAATTAATATATTGTTCAACGTATAATATAGTGACAATAAAGTATAGTAATGAATAGATGGTAGATATTAGAGTGAATGCTCCTAATATATATATATATATATAAATAAATTAGAAAATCTATTCTTATATAATTTAATAAGAACGAAGAGGAATTTGTAAGAGTGTAGCCACGATGAACATTATATATTGTACAGTTTAGCTTTACATTGATGATTAAAAGAGCTATATTAATTTAATATTTAATTTAAGATTCTCTAAATATTTAAGTTAATAACTAATTTAATAACAAAAAAAAGTTAAAATGATTACATGAATCTAATTATAATTAATATATATAAATTTAATTTATAAAATATATAATATCGTGTATATATTTATATATATATAAAATTTGTGTTCCTTATCCTTTCCCAACATACTCTAAGTGAGTGCTATGTATTATTGACTTGATTTGTTTATTTGGTATTTTATTTATTGTTTTATATGTTAAGCTATGTGTTACGATCTCTAGTGGCATTTATATTTCGGCTAATTCTCTCGTATATGTCATTCCATTATATTTCCCAATTTATTTTGTTATTTTACTGTATTATTGGCTCTCTCTGGTGCATTATATTTTAATAATTTTATGTTTTAATATAAGTATGTTTATTATATTTTATTTCAGTTTTTATTCTGTTAGCTTCTGTTAATTTTTCGAGTTCATGCGGTGCAATAATATAGTATGAATAGTTGCTACTCTTTTCAACATAGTTGTTTCTTTTATATATATTGTGTTTATTTTATATTTTATTTTTATTTTAGCTTGTAAAGTTTACAAGAAATAATATACTCTTTAAATCTTTATGTTGTACTGGTTTTGTTCATTTGTTGTCTCTCGTGTTTGCTTTGTAAGAGTTTATACAGTGAGTCTTACATACGGTGTCTGTTGGCATCTATATACTCAGAGTTTAACGTGGGACTGATCGTGACTCTCTGAGAAAATAAATATTGTTTCTGATTTCACGTAGTGATGTTTGGACACTGTGACTGATGATGACGACTCAATTCCCCTCGGCTTGTGCTCGCTGCGGTTAGGAGATGCTGGAAATTTCCCTCTTTGCTCGATGGGGAGTTGTAGCTGAATAATATGCACCCTCTGACTCGCATGAGTCTCTTTGTCTCGAACTCTCACACTCTCTAGATAAAGAATGTGTTTGTGGACTGTTATTCAATAAGAGTATCACGGCACACACATACACTATGTCGACCATACTCCCTGTATTTTAAGGGCCGAAAAGTGGTGAAAAATGTGCATAAGAGTGAAAAAAAATATTGCTAAATTATACATATTAGTTAAAAAAAATTCAATCATATGAGCTAGAAATAGAATGATTGACACTTCATATACTCTCTACTATCACAATCTATACTTCTAGGTAAACTAGTCTACTGTGTTTATACAAACTAAATGCTTTCTAAGTCTTATTTCTTTCTCTTTCTTTTTTTTTTCTTTTTCTTGCTGGTCTTGCAAGTATTCGAAGCTAATCTGATGGCTTCTGCTTCTACTTCTTCTTCTTCTTCTTTTCTTCTTCTTCTTTATACTCTTCTCTTCTTCTTCTTCTTCTTCTTCTTTCTTCTTCTCATCTTACTTACTTATCATTTTGCGTATCTCTCTTTTATTTGAACGTACTTACTATAACTTCTCTGTGCAAAATTTTATCAACACTTCTATCTATAATATCTTTCTCGAATCTCCTCAGTGCTGTGCGTGATCTATTCTGTTCTTCTTCTCTTATTACTTTACATTACCTCATGTGTTAGCTTTCTTTTATACTATCTATCCATTACTATAAAAGTGTTAGTTTTTATTTTCATTTAACATTCTTTTCTTTCTCATGTGCATAAATCTGTTCTTATACTTTGCAAGAACATACCCATTCTCCTCTCTATATATATTGTCTCCAATGATTGTTTTGCTAACCTGGATACATATTTTAAATACTTCCCTCTTCAACTTTAGCTTGTATTCTTTTATTCTTATAAATTTATTAATGTAATTTTCATATTATCTTAATTACATATATAATCATATCTCACTATCCTTGAATGCTATATAATACTTCTGTGCAGTTCTTACTATCCTAATATCTCTCCTCTCAAATATCATATGTCTCCTATCTTAGCTCGAACATACACTCCTCACTATATTTCCAATATCATCTTTCTTATCCTAAAATACTCATTTATGACTGTGAAATAACCTCTAATTATCTTTTATCTTATATTTTGAAAATTTAAATATAATTTCTAAAATAGTATAAATTAAGTAATTGATATAAATAAATAATAATAGGATAAATAATTAAATATAGACCTCATGGTTGGAAGGTCACTACTTTAAATAATATATTTTCCATATATTTAGTTGTTTTGTAATTGTTAAATTATTAGTTATGTGAGTAGTAAAATAAACACGAATATCCATAAACATATTTAGTCCCTTATCAGACTAAAACCCATTAACCTAACCTACATAATATTTTAGGTCAACTTCATAAAACTAACATACTGATATTTCAAAATAACATTATATGTTTTGAATTATAAAGTACTAATCTATCAAATATTTTTATACTAGACACCTTATTATCTTGACCTATTAGATTATCACAGCACCATCATCGCTGAAGAGTAATTTTGTACTATGTGATCACCATGTATCAATATTCTTAATGAGAGACACGCACTACCGACCATTAGGGATTAATGTAGTTGCACTCAAGTATAATAAAGTTACTCCACTGGGACGGGATAGCTATAGGACTAAGTTCACATATATCCGTGAGGTGAAAGAATAGTATGTTGCACCTCTTAAATTTATATCGAGTGATATACACGAGCTAATGACATATACTATTCGTGACATTATATAGCCATACGTATTACATATCTCAATAACATTGCTACACAACTAATCTTATGACTAATTTTCTTTTATACTATATGAATTTTATAATGTAGAATTAGGGATTTTATTATAGATTATTCTAAATAGACAGCTTTAAATCGTTTTACCCCGATATATATATATCTCACAATATATATTATATATTACTTTATATATATATATATTTATATTATTATATATATATTATATAATATATATATATATATAATATATATATATATATATAATAAATATATTATATTATATAATTATTATATATATATATATTATATATATATATTATATATAAATAAATAAATTATCTATATATAATTATATATTAACTATATATATTAATTTTATATAAAGGAAAGAAAGACATATAATGAGTAGATGATAATTAATAGAAATAATATACTTGCTCACTATCTCTGGATGTAAACCACCGTACCTTTTGAGTACGAAGGGACAATAATATACCGATGATATATATAACAATTGAAGCTATCTCTACCAATATTATAGCCACTAGTTGGGTATTAGCTATCTGTAATATTATGTCCTCTAATATCGCAAACATAGCTAGTGGGTATTATCCACATAGAGAAAGCAGTAGTTTCATTATTATACTTATCCCATTATATGGTTATCTCTTCATGATATTCATCATTGCTATAATTTGCTATTAATTATGCTAAATATTTAACAATTCATTATCTCTCTCATCTCATCTCTCGTCTCTACTCTACTAACTATATTATAATAATATAAATATTCCACACAGCCTATTATTATAGTTTATAACTTAGTTTTAATTTTGAATTGCTTTAGTTTTTTCATTTTGTTCACAGTTTCATCACCTGTTATATAAGCTTTTAATATCCTTCATTAAATGCATTTACACTGAAGAATTAATTCTAACTGTTACTAATATCACTATTGAAAAATGAATTTCAAATAGAAGTGTATTGGATTGCTTTGAAAATAAAATATAATTTCAAAGTTATTATAATAGATATATATTTTATATTATATTATTTTAAATTACTAATATACTTATTCTGTTATAAATAAAGAAAGTGACTCATAAAATATACTTTTCAATACTTCAAATAATATGTAATAAACACTTTTTCAGTAAGGTCGGGTTACGTTGAAGCAACTAATTTGTTTAGAGGTCGGCCTATATAGACATAAGTGCTCACATATAGAGGGTCTCCCAAGACCTACCACAAGATTAACTGTATAGTGAAAATTATTCAAAATCCAAAAAGTGAGCACTTTAAATTCTATACTTTCTTAGAACCAATGGCAGGCAGTAGGAGGACTCATATCTTTTCTATTTCCATCAATTAATTTATGGCACTATAATGTCAACTTTATATGCTACATTTATTATTATTATGCTGATCTTATAGTTTTTTATCATATATATATATTAGAGTGTATTTATGTTTCTATTATATCCTAGTCTTTTATAATATATAATCTTGATTGGATATATCTAAAATTGATTAATTTTACAATTATTATTATATGATATTAATTTAAAACTAATTAAAATTTATGTAGATTAGTTATCGATGTAGTCATCATTTAAAAACTGTGCAACATAGATTCTCTTGAAGTAACAAAGTCTTTTCGAGTTGTTGAGGTTCCAAGAAACTGGGGATTGAATACATACAATCAACAAATATTAAGATATGACAGAGCACTCACGAATTGCACTGTTTATTCAAGTAGTATTAGGAACCAAAATAACGTATTAATGGAGTAAGATGGTATATAATAATAATTAAATATCGCTTATCTATAGCTTCGACCGTTATGAGATTAGTGAGTCGAAACCTTAAATAAAAATTGAGGATTTGAGTGTGATTTTAAGCAAGAGAAGTATATTATATTGGAAAATAAATTAGTACTATTATATATATATATATATATATATTGTCTTTTAATAATATTATATAATTATTTTATTACTCGAGCATATAATTAATAAAACTTATAATAACCTGAACTTTGAATAAAATATACTATATTATTATATTATTATAATATTTAAAGCTCAAGAATATATATATATATATAATATATATATATATAATAGTAATATATATATATATATATATATATAACTATATATATTATTATATATATATATTAATTATATATTATAAAGATTATATTAATATATAATATATATATTATATATATAATATATAATATATATATATATATATATATAATATAATATATATAATATATATTAAATATAATTTATATTAATTTATATTATATTAATATAATTAATAAAATATATGTATAAATTATATATATATATATATATATTATATATATATATTAATATATATTATATATTGTGATATATATAATTATTATATATATATTATATATATATATCATATATATATATGATATATAATAATTATTAATATATATATATTAATATATAATATACCCCTATATATATATATATATATATATATATTATAAATATATATGAATCACTTGAATTATTATTATTAAGAATATTAATTTAAAATCACTTATTTAAAAATGTTAGAGGAAAAAGAATTATATTTGACAAAAAACAAGTACTGGAATTATTTATGAAAATTACATATAAATATCTCAATAAATATATTTATTGATTTAGAGTATGAATAGGTAATTAACTGTAATATGAAAATATCAATGAAAGTTAAATCAAAATATTCTCAAATCAAAAATTTCTAAGATCAAATAAAGGAGATCTAAATATTATAATTAATTATTTCTTGTTAAAGAAGAGTAATAAATATTAGTTCACAATTCAAAGAATTACGTATATTATCAATAATTTAATATCTAACTATATCATTTATTTGTAATACCTAATATTGGAGCAACAATTAAGCACAAATAACTTTATTTTGAACATATACTGATAACACTTAATACTATATACTTATAAACAATATATAATGTTGACGAACGTGTTGACTCAGACATGTACGTTACAGACATTATATATTTGGTTATGCATAACGAGAAATATATTGATTGGTATTAAGACATTAATCAACTATCTAGATACTAAATTACCACTTAAGAGTGATATAAAATCTGTACAGATTTATTTACCACACGACATATAAATAGTCAATCATACTACAAGGTTATTAGAAATATTTCTAAACACTTAAAAAATATATTGAATTGTACTTAGATCGTTTGAAGTCCATTAAAACTTAAGATTTGACGGAGGCCCTTCTACATACATAAACTCGTAGACCCGATAATATTAACATTTAAAACTTAATGAAATATTTATCATCACAGTATAAAACGTAATATTATTTCATTTTTATATTATTGCATATATCAACTAAAAACATCACACTAATTCGAGCCTATATACAAAAAAAATCGTCTAAATATATGGTCTCAGCTTTAACAGAGACGAATACGCGTTAGAGGTAATAAATATCAATTATCATAAAAAATAATTTTACATAATTTAGATATGTAAATAAATATATTTCCAATTAAAAATTATAATTTTAAGTAGCATTTAGTTATAATTTCTAGGAAAAACTAATCTGTTAGACTATGTATCGAACTTTGAGGATAGTGAGTAAATCAATAAAATATTTCAATCACAACAATATGTACAAATATACCAACCATAACTCTATATTATTATTATATGATTATTATTATTATTTAATTTATATATTATATAAGTATATATGTGAATTCAGTGTCAGATAGTACATTTTTTTCGATCTTATCGCATGTCGGATTGTTATTATTTTGAATTATAATTTAACATATCCAGCGTGAGTTATATAGTCTCGAGTGTATATTAATTATATGTCGAGGTATATTCTGACTTATGATTAAAATTTTTATTCCAATTCACATTAAAGCATAAATTACTTTTAAATAAGCATTCATATCTTTATTATGAATTCATTTATAATTATTTACATTTAATATTGATAGTTATACTAATTATATAATTAATTAATTAATTTATAATTATTATTATATTCTGCATATTTATTATATATCTATTGTATATACGGATTATTTCTATCACTAACTTATTATATTATAAAGCAAATACACATTGAGGAATTTATAGAATTTATGTACTTAATATTACCACTATTGTATACGATTTTTCTTTAAGTTTGACTAAAGAATAATTAATAATTTTTAAATATACATATATTTATCATTAATATTGTTTTTAATTTAATATATAGTTATATATACTTATAGTTATAGTTATAGATTGAAATTATGTTAAAGATTAAAAGAAAATAGCCTCTTGATTATTTTTATATGTGAGGATAACGCAAAGAAACTTTTACTCTTTTCGACAATTTTCTAAAGTACATGACGATTTTTAACTAGATATACATAGCGATTAATTTTATAAAAATCTTAAAACGATATAGCAGAAAGTAAAAAGAAAATTGAAATAATTAACTATTTACACTCATATATCCGGTATAATATGATATATTTACAAAGAATTGTATTATTAAACTTAAAGTTTTGAACTCATTTGTTCGATATAAAGTTTGTGTAATAAATATGTATGAAATTTCAAATTGCGTGACAAATATGTATTAGTATTATACTGATAGCACTGCTTAAGCTTACTAATATCATATTCTGGATAAGAACTAATTAATACAATTTCCACCATTACCTTAAAAATATTATTAATATATACTTTCTTTAATCAAGGATACGTCTAATGAACTTTTGGACTCACTAAATTAAATTTATTTTATAAAATAAAAACTGGACATAAATAAATATATGTAAGAGATATATTTATTTATTTATTGATTAATTATTATTTTTACCTAAATTGACAAAAAGGAAAAAAAATGAAATTTGAAAATATTATGTCAATATATGTCATTTTGAATCAGAGATTGCTTAAAATTAACTTTTATTTATATTAAAGATTATATTTGTGATACTAGAAATCAACTTACATGAAGCATTATTTCGATGTATAACACAGTTTAATCTATAATATAATAAAATCTATAATATAAAATATATAAATTATAGAATTTAATTCAGGTTTTAATATATACTGCTTCATAGAGTTAATATAAGAATGCCTTTGGTTATTTTGGCTTGTACATTACTACGTGCAATCTTATTGGGACCTTTAATAAAAAGAGGCTGGTAAGCAGTCTGAAGGTAAGAATGAGTGACTTAATAAAAACAGTGAGAAAAAGCACTATATAATATATTCTACAAATATCAAAGTACCATTTAAGTGAGCTTCAAACTTTAGTGATTTAGGAATAAGAGTTAGATTTTATATTCTCTCACACTAAAGGACTTGCATCTTTATTTTTATATTAAGGATATCACCTTATAATAATCAATAATAGTATTATTATATTACTTTTAAGCATTCTATATAGTGTCTACTTAATTAGCTATCTATTTTACATTAGGTGATAACAAGAATTTTCTAATTTGTTTTAACTTTTTTCAATAAATATTTTATTATAGTATTGTGTAAAAAGATACCATATATATATTAAAGATATAATCATTACCAAATTAATTAACAGATTATACTCTTAACCACTTTCCATTCCTCAATGCAAATTCATAGATGATGATATAGTATTACTATATTATAATCTGTATATATAAAATACAAAAAAACTGTAACGATATTTATAATTATATTCTATTCGATCTCTCCCATCCACCTGTTTAGTCTAACTCTCAATGTATTATATTCATTATTTAAATATAAGTCGAAACAAATTAGATGAAAGTTTCATTCACAGAGTCCTTCTGAAAATTATGGAATCATATTAGGAAAGTAATCAATATAATTATTTATTTAATGATCAACAATTTATTTATTTAATTTATTTATAGATTATATTTAATCTTTAATTTTTTAATACACAAAATATGTATAATATATCTTTATCTATATATGTCAAACAACAAAATAAATAGTATAGGATAAATTATGTAATTATAGATAAATCTATCAAAGTCAGCTGCTAAATTCAAATTTTGAATCAAATAAATAAATTGCCTATAAGTATTATTTTCAGCCCTTCGGTTTAAAATTATTGCTTTCACATTATAATTGTATGAGAATATGAGACGTTCGTTGCAGATTTTAGAATGTCCTTCGGTTCTTTTTGAAACATATGTGATTATGGTATAGTTTGATGTTCAATTTAACTTCTTCATCTTCCGTTTCTCAACCTGTTTGAAATAATTTTCATTAAAAACTATAATATTTTCGAATATATATTAAACATGTTTGTAAATTTTATAAAAATAAATTTGAGTTATTTAAAAAACCATGTTGTGAAGAAAAATTTTATCACAATTAACTTGATAAACCTGTTTGATTAAATTTTCACAAATAACTTGTTATTTATAACACCCAGTTTGAATGAAAATTTCACCAAGGGTAGTTGTCGTATTGGTTGCAAAATATAGTCACTCGAACTTTATAATAATTAGTTCGTCATGGATAAGTTGGTAAAATTTTAATTCTGAAATATACTTGGATTGCACCATTGGATAAAACTAGAATACATGTCTGAATCTGAACCTAGTAACCGGGATCAGAGTACAAACTACAATGTCGAGATCCGAGGGTTCCGCACTTACTCAAGCGGGGGGACCTTGTAGACCGAAATAGTAGTTAAAGTGTATTGACGGCCCACAGAGGCTTATGAATAGTTTTGAGTTCTTAGACAATGTTGGTCGTAAAACACTCAATTAAAATTGGTGTCCAAAATAGAATTGAGATCAATATTATGTTCGAGTTTATACATTAATTTTTTATTAACAAGAATAATTATATATATGTTTGCTCTTTCTTCTTCTCTCGGAGGTATTAATTTACTTTTCCACCCGTAAAAACCTAAAGTGCCACTATAGAAAACTAATCTCGCAAACCCCAGATATAAAAGCTGTTTGCATTGATCAGAAAGACTGAACTCTCCAATATCTGAAATATATTATATATATATATAATATATATGTTTCCAATATATTATATATATACTAATAGTAGTAATAGTATAGTATATAATACTATATATTTAAGTACCATAATATTGATACATAGTATATATATATATATATATATATATATACTTATAATAGATATTGATATTAATAGAAATAAGGATATATATATTTGAGCAAGTAAAACTCATTACCTACATATATCTAGTTTTTACAAGAATTTAACATATAGCATATCAAGAGCAACTGGCGTATTTAAAAAATTTTAGAACGAGGTCTACCCATGTTCAAACATTGATAGCAATGAGATTTAGCAAATTCTAAAGCAAATTACAGCTATTTGTAGAGTTTAAGATTTTATGTATAAATTTATCTCACTATATATAAATACTCATTAGTAGTCAAAATAAATTAAGATATCACTATAATTAGTAAAAAAATCTTCTAATATCATAATAGCTGATAATATATATTTATTACGTATAGTTAAGTAGATAAATAAGTATTATATTATATATATATATATAGTATATATTAGGTAGGAGTATATTATAGCATTTAGAAGTTTATATAGTTACTAATTACCGTTATAATACTATATACTGATCATACGTTTATACCGGTCATTATATACTCAGCGTGATAGATTAATAAATAAAATAGCAAACAAATTATTATATAGTGGCTGGTTAGGATATATATAATATATATATATATATATAGCTGTGAAAAAAAACATGCGTCTATATATATATATATATATAGTAATATTATACTATAATATAAGCTAACTAAATATATATATATATAAGTATATATATATAGAAATATATAGAAATATGATATATATATATATATATAGAATATATATAGTATATAAGATATATTAATTAATATATATATAATATATATATAATGTCAGAATATTTATACCTTCACTTGTAGATATATCGTATTACATCTCCCAGTGCTTATTAGTTAATGAAGCATTTTCTAAGATGGTATATATATATATATTATAAAAATCCTTCCCAAGAAGAATTGATTATATAAAGGTACTAGTTAATCGATCATTTACTGGATTTAAGAGTATTGGTGAATGGTCTGGTGAGTGGTGAAATTTAGGGAAAGTGGGCAAAACAGTAATAAAATGTGAATTACCTGTCTATATAAATATATATATAATATATAATTATTAATAGATAATAATATGTATATAATAATATAATATATTATAGTATATTAATATATCATATATATATATATAATTAGTAATATATATATTAGTATAGTATATATTAATATATAGATATATTAAATATATATATATAATATATAATTAATATTATAATAAAAATATTAATTATAATATATTTAAAAATAATTATATATATATTATAGATATATAATATATATATATATATATATATATATATTAGATTAATATAATATATATATTATATATATATATTATATATATATATTATATATGTATATATAATATAAATATATAATAATATTAAGATATAGAAATATATTAATAATATATATAGAATATTATATTATATAATATATATATATTATAATATTATAATATTATATTATTATATTATATAAAAAATATATATATTAATATAAATTAATATATAGATTATAATAATATACTAATAATATATTAATATATTATAATATTATAATATATATTATTAATAATTATATATAAGGAAATATATATTATATATATATATAATATAGATATAATTATATATATATATAATTATATATAATATGATATAGATAAATATATAGTATATAATATATATATATTAATATAATTAAATATAATTATATATATGAATATATATAAGGATAAGATAAAGATATATAGTAGAGATATATATATATTTATGAAATATAAAGTAATTAGAAAGATATTATAGTGATATATGTTATTTGGTTTGCATTATATACTAGATAATGGTGTGATCTTATTATTCATTAGGTACTAAACTTCATTAAAGTATATAAAGAAATATTAGTTGTTATAAAAATAATAAATAGGTAGATTGATAAATTTGAAGAAGTTTTTAGATAATATATTTAAATATATATCTACTGGAATTTTAAACACTTCAGAAGAAAGTAATGAGGTAGTAAAAATTAGTATATGATGGTAAGTATATATGAAAGAATTTAATGATGAATAGTTGAGGTATATATATATATTATTATATATATATATAATATATATATAATAATATATATATAAGTGATAATAGTATAAAAATGGTATAAAAAATATCAATATTTTTAATTAA